>JAFVLL020018019.1:0-37047 GCA_021397915.2 Tor tambroides | reverse complement strand
ATTTAAGATATCTTAAGATTTCATCTGTCCCCTGAAAAACCTTCTTCCAGCAAAAGTGTAAAGTGCTGAGAATCAAACAAGCCGTAGAGTTGCTCTAAACACAATGGGGAGGTTCCTGTTATCAAATTCAGATTCCTGTTTTCTGTTATTCTTTGATTCCGGTTGCTTTCCTACACAAACACCAGTGCTTGCGGTACAAGGCTGTTCTTTCACATTATTAAACTACATCAATCACAGTAACTGCATTTTTAACCTCTGAGTTATGGCATTTATGAATACTCCCCTCTCTTATTTTGATTCTCTCTTGACTTCGGTTTCTGCTGTGTTCATCGTAAAATATCAGTGGTTCAAATGTAACAGTACATTAAACATCTGACTGGCTGTGATTATATGACGCTATACCTCAGTTACATTTTCAGTGTGGACAGAGAAATTGCTTGTCGCACTGCGCCTGGTTAGGACACTGTGACAATTCACCAGCTGTACAGAGTAGAAAAAAACTCGTCACATTTCATCTGGGCTTGCAGATGCCACAGATTCAGAGTCAAACAAAACACCATTACAAAATTTTATTTAGCTCAATAAAACACAATATAATAACCATGAAACAAAAAAAAGTATGAATCACTTTTTCACTTCACTTTCAAAAAGTACTTTATCATATACATCTCAGTGAGGTTCATATTTCTTGATAGTGACATGACATCTGTCTTACCAAAAAAAAAAAAAAAAAAAAAAAAAAAAAAAAGTGTGGCAGCATACATGCAAATCAGATAAATGTGATAACTGGAAAGTGCAGATGAACCTAACCTTACTGCTTAAGTGAACAGCCTGTCTGACACAGAATACTGAAACATAACAGGTTGTTAAAATGCAAATAAATTCAGAGTTTGGAGTGAGTCACGTCAAGTCTGGAAGGGCTAAATATATGCTGTTTCTAACAGAAGAAGAAAAGAAAGGCTGATTACTCAATTAGGTTCTCTTCCTCTAAATATATTTTTGCTTTTCATGAATTGTGTACCTAAAAAAGTACCAAATATTCAAGACTGAATAAGCCATGGAATAATCATATCAGTCAACCACTGATCTAAACATTGGTGGGGACCAGCGCCCTTAATGTCTATGGTGGTTACAACATATCATGTATCATTTCACATATACTGTTTAACCTCATTGATTAGGGCACCATTTTCTCATTTTAAATTCAAACTTCCAGCCTCGATCAGCATCCCATTATATACTATATGTCTTCAGGTCAAAGGTAAGATCACAACTCCTGTGAGTTGAATATGGGAAAGGGTCCATTAAAGATGGTGATTCCCAACAAGGGGTGAAGTACTATACTTCAACAGGTTCCAAAGGCTTTGTTAAAATGCAAAAACAAAAATTATGAATAAAAACAAAAGTCATTAGGATTGTCATCAGGAACAACGAACAAATCTCTTTTTATCTTTCTTTCCTTATTATGTAACTGATTTCAGTTCTTTTAAAGAATTTACAAACACTAATTTCCAGTGTACCCTGTTGTGAGCTGTGCAAATGACAAAGAAAGAAAGAAAACTAAACATGTAAAAGAAAAAGAGACTCACACTTACAGTAAAATATATTTGCATATTATTATAATTATTATTTTTATTAATAATAATAATAATAATAATAATAATAATAAGACTAAACTATAATATAACAATATTTAGTTTTTAGTTTGAATGTAAATCATTGAAATAATGGTCACTTTAATAATATTAATGCTTATACTAAATGATGGCCAATAAAATATGAGATAAAATACTGTAAATGCAAAAAAAAAGTTGCTAATTGCTGCTTTTATATAAAATTTAAATACAGTAACTGGATCTATCAAATTAAGATCACACAAACCCTTTAGCGTAATTTCAAATGCATACTGATACAGCCTTTCACAAGAGAATGAACAAAGAAAAAGAAAATGTGGACAAAAGCAAAGCAGACTTTTTTTCACTATTGCTTCAAGCTACAAAGTACAGAATAATTTTTTTTCCACTTTGAGACATGATTCAATACATCCGAGAGGAGGTGGAGAGGGTTTCAATCAGTATTTAATTAGTAAACCAGTAATTGCATCACTTCTGGCAATGACAGAAAGCCATCTGTAGAATCTAGTGTCTGAGATTTGTGAATGAGTTCTACCGGTCAGGTGTGAATGGAAGATTAGGGTTGTGGGGGGTGTCAGAAAATAATGGGAGTCATTGTAGCGATGAGGAAGAGCAGAGTAACCATGGAAACTGCTGTCAGGATGGAGACAGGTTTGAAGACGAAAGCCATGGGAGCATCAGAAGACTCTATATAACTATATGCATGTAGAGTAATTTACATGAATTATACATGTACACATGTAGTACAGATAACCTATCAGATTAGGACAATGTGGACCTGGTTAAACTCATTTTGTAAGAATACACAGAGCTGGTGTCCGTTACACCTGTGCAAGACGAAAAACCAGATGACCTTAATACTTGTGTCATGCTGACTCTGGACAGAAATATTCAAAGATGTGACGTTTGCTTATGCGCATACGCAAACCCAGACAGAACTGATTAACGTGCACACACACACTCGCTCTGAGATTAATGTTGTCCCCCAGCATAAGAGCACAGCTCATTAATTCATAAAGCATGTTCTGTGGAGGCCTGTTCAACCCAGGACACCTTACACCACATGTACAGACCCCAAACACACCAGCACTCCCTCCCCAGGCTCTCCCGTGGATACAAAAAACTACTACTACATGTTTTTCTTAAGGGCACCAAATAACTTAAATTAAACAATAAAACAAGACAAGGGTTGTGAATCAACCCCTGTGCATGCCTCTGAGGGAAGTTAGGGGGCTTCAGCTCTCCTTTAACATAAAACCCAATCAGCTTCTGTTCACTGCAATAGAAAAAGCAGACATTCACTGGTTGATATTGAAATTTTAAATGATTTTAAAGTGAATGAAAAATAAACCACTACAAAATCAAATCAGTAATTTTAAATGCTATGAGTAAACTTTTGCATCACAATATCATAATGCAGTGTGAAATTGAAATATTCACACAACCCTAAAAATGTGGATATATTCTTGCTTGAAGGGTTAAATGTGGCTAAGAACTCTCCACATGCTTTGATTATGGTTGGGAGTACAGGGCGCACAGGGTGATCAGGCACAGGTGCGGGGGAGTTGCATTCAAAGTCTGTAAAGAGTTTTGGATCAATACCATCTTTCTGCTAAAAGTCATTTATGTTTTGCGTGAAGTGAATGAGATTTACACGTGTGATAGCAGACAGACACATCAGCGTCAATTCGGTGACTCATTGCAATATTGACTTTAGCTGAATCAACACAGCTAGCACAGCAAGTCATTGCTAACCAAAGCACAACCTTACAATAACGACCAATAATTCAAACAATATCTGGTGTGATTATGTTTTCAGCAGGTCAAACACACCTCGGCACAGACAGCAGCAATAAAGGGTAATGATTAATCCACTCAAAACCTTCGGCTTTGACCAGGGTGATGTGAGAGTAGAAAAACAGAGGAGAAGAGCAGATGAATCAGACTTTGTAAAACAGGGGTGCCGTGTCGGCAGAGAGGGCAGAAGTTTAAGAGCTCAGGTGGAGATAAATCACGATACGCTCACACCTGAAATGAGTGTCTGAAGGTCAGCCAGGAGCAGCAGCATCCTGAGCGGTTAAACAATTGATGGATGTGAAGTAGAGATGGGCATCTTCAAGCCTGGCTGACTTTTCTCATTTCTACAGCCCTGTTGATAAATGGAACAGAGATGTGTGTAATTTAAAACACTGCCGCAGTACAGTGTGTTTGTCACTTCAACATGACAAGAGTGAGTGAGAGGTAGAGCCTGAGAGGAAGTCTTAAAGGAACACTTCACCTCAAAATTTCTCTCATCATTTACTCACCTTTACGACATTTTGTGTTTTAAAAATGCTATTAAAAAAAAAACAAAAAAAACTGTAAAATGGCACTAGCTGATTGGTCTCTTTCGCATATGCAGCTAAATGAGCTTGCTTGTGCATTATTTAAATAGTCTGGTTCAGTATATACTTTAAGTTTTGCAGCTTGCTTTCAGAAACACTACACCTCCCCCAGCTCCACCTGTACAGATCTGCTAGCAGGAAATTTCATGTATGCTATTTATGCGGTAACAGCATGTCTTACATGTTTATAGAAACTTGCCTGTGAATGTATTGGCAGTAGCAAGTCTCCCCAAAACCAAATAAATTAACATTGCAATATACACCACATGCTAAACTATTTCAAGAGTTGTTGTGATTGAATTATATTACCTTACCATATGCTATGTAAATGTAAATGATTTAACATTGCAGTATGTGGAATTTTACAGTAAAATATTTTTAGAAATGGCACCATTAAGGGGTTTGTGTTACATTCTCTATTATTTAGTAAATGTTTATTGCATTATTTTGGCGTCATGTTACCCTGATGGTGTTTTGTCTTCATGGCCCTGTGCAATGTCTGTATACAAGTATTGGCCATAGAAAGGCCACTTACAATGAACTCTGACTGATCATGTAGCTTTTGATTGTACCATCTGTATTACTATAATAGTTTTCAGCACATTAAGGTAAACAAATATTTTTGTAATTTAAGTAATTTGGTATCATATCATTATATGACTCAATTAATTGAAAGTTGTAAAGTATAGTGGCATCCCATAATTACTGTAAATTTAATGGGATTTTTTTTTTACAGTGTATAGTATTTAGTTCTGAATAAGTGATAGCTAATAAAACAAAATAAATTCATTAAAAGGCATATATTCCTCCATAAAACAGGCTACCCAACAGGCTATCCATGTTTTTCTGGATATGAACAAGATCACTCCTGATTGGTCAGTGACATGGGGCAACCTTGAAACGAACACATTTTATCATCTCGCTAGCAGTCATGCACAAAAACACCAGGATTTTTCTACACGAGCTTGGCAAACGGTGCCGCTTTCAGTTCCACCTCCGTTCTGCCTCTGCCCTCTCCCCATTGAAAATAAACTGGAAACTCACAGAAACCACAAGCAGTGTAAAACGGCCCTAACGAGTCTCACGAATCAGCATCTCTAAAATAAACATTTCCTCAGAGTATCATGTTGACTGAACTAAGCCTCTGCGAGGCTAAGACGCACAGCAGGAAACCTTGAGCCTCTGAGCAGATATCTGTTTGCCGTTTTTGTCCGACAGTGACAGCAGGGTCAGGAGGAGGTTCACGCTTCAGGCCAGACAGCTGTGGAAAAAAAAAAAAAAATCTAGCTTCAACACCTACAGACGTCTGAATCTATTTCTGCCTCCACACACCATCTGTCCTGCATGAATCTGCTCACATGGAGCTCTGCAGCCAAAAACAAATATAAACAATCATCTAACAGCAAAAACCTAATGAACAAAACAGACCTCTTGCATTAAAAATGTGCATGTATTATTGGAACAGAATAGACGAAAACAAAACAATAACAGTTGCTAACAAAGCCATGTGATGAGCCAATTGAGATTGTAACAGAAGACCAATCAGCTGCAAGATTCAAAAAATCATGTAATGAATAATATATAAATCAACACAACAAATTCATTAAGCATTTTACCTTTGGGGATTTAAGACAAGTTGGAGGTTAAGTCCAATGAATAATCTGCTTCAGACTGAAATTAATACTTATTAAAGGGATAGTTCACTTAAAATTGAAAATCGTTACCATTTACTAGCCCTCAGGTCATCTTTTTTCCATAGAATTGAGAATGTTGTTTAGCTGAATGTCCAGACTGCTCTTTTCTTATTACTGGAAATCAATAGGAACTTAGGCTGCTGATCTCCAAAAGAAAAATAAAAGCTAACATAAACAAATAAAAGGTCCACCGTCAATTTTCTGAAGCCATAGATTGAAAATCTTCTGATCTCAGATCGAATTCAACCTCAAGACTTCTGTGGAAAAGAGCGACCTGGACATTCTGCCTAACGTCTCCTTTTGTGTTTTACGAAAGACAAAGAAAAAAAACAACAACTTGAGGAGACTTGGATAAAAGATGACAATTTACATTTTGGCTGAAGCTGCTAAACTACTCCTCTGAGGGGAGTCATAGATCATGACCTGATGGATTCAATCACTGGCCTGCAAATTTGACCAGACCATCAGCAGTTACGGCAGATCACACAGATTAAGTGGATAATCAACATGAAATCTATTTAAGGTCTGTTAGTCTAAAACCACTGCAGGCTGAGCCATCATTAGCTGATGGGGCTGCAAGTGTTTTTTTCCCTGCAGCAGTCCAGTCAAAGCCAAATTTATACAAGAAATCTCAGCATAAACATTAATATTTTATCAAGACGCAACCCTAGCCATGACAGTGAGTCATGTAATAAACTAATAACACAAAATAACTCTGAAAGAGAATATTTAAACAGTGCAAGAGGCTATGCCAGAAAAAAAAAAAAGAAAAAAAAAAAAAAAAGAGATAACTAGGCTACTAGAGAGAGCGAGAGAGGAAGTGATCAAGGAAGAGTGTGTTTCCTTTGCTTTGTGGACATCAATAGTGGGATGATTCTCTTTATTGTATTGACTCTACAGTATCTGTGTGAATCACAACGAATGGTGCAAACATGTGAACAAACACACTTTTAATCACTGTTTTCTCCATCACGCATTTGGAAGGGACTGAATTGCCTAATTTTAATCAATGTGGAAAATAGTATAGTATGAAATGCTTGTAAATGAATCACTGAACAATAGAAGTTTCCTGTTAGTGATCTCTTGAGTCATGCATGTGATGTTGAGTTTTTAAAGAATTATTAGCAGACACGTGCAATGTTTAGATTACAATTATTCACTTGACAGCCATTTTTATATAAAAGTTTTATCTACAGTGATTTACAGTATTGTTCAAAAGTTTGGTTTATGTTTAGTAAGGATGTATTAAATTATTAAAACTTCCACACTGTTACAAAATTTCTTATTTCAAATAAATGCTGTTCTTTTCAAAAATCTGTTTACACAAACATATTAGGCAGCACGACAATAATAAATGTTTCTTGGGCAGCAAAACAGCATATTAGAATGATTTTTGAAGGATCATGTGACACTAAAGACTGGAGTCAAGTCTGCTGAAAATTCAGCTATCACAGAAATAAATCAGAAAGCATTTATTTTCAATTGTAATAATACCTCACAATACTAATGTTTTATTGTATTTCTGATTTAATAAATGCAACCTGGGTAAGTATAAGAAATTTATTTCAAAACCATAAAAAAAAATCTTTAGAATGGTAGTAGATTGCATTCAAAGTATATATTGTATCACTTTGTGTGTTCTCTGGGGATCAAACCCATCATTTGTTTGTTAGCACTCTAACATTGAACTACAGGAGCCACCAATTAGATTTATGAAATCAATAAACAATATAAATTAATAATGATGATCCTCAAATATCTACATTGTATCAGGAGGCAAACAAACAAAGGCAGATGGCTAAATGGTAATATTCAATCCAAACTGGCTCACACATTACAAGCAAATATCAACATTTATGTGAATAACATTGAGTTGCTACACAAAACACTCATACACAGTCCACACACATAACCAACCAGATTTCTTTCTCCTACGCCACTGACTGCACTAACCTTTTTCCCCTTCTATTAATTTGTCTCAAACTCCTCCTCTGTCTAAATCAACTTAAAACCCATGAAGAAAACATGCTAAAATGAGAAAAGTGATAGTAGGAGTGCGAAATGTGTTTGAATAGGAATCGGATTAGTTCACTCAAGTATTCTGCACTGCAGTCAGACAGATTAACCGAAGCGCACGCAGCACAGAACACACTGCCGTGATGTCACACAAGATGATGTCATCCTGCTGGGAGAGAGGGAGAAATCCTCACTGCACGCTGATGATATGGGTAAAATGTGCCAGCAATTTTGCCGCAGTGCATAAGAGGGGAAAAGACGCCAGTCTATTAAAAGAACCCACTCCAAAGAGTGAGACACAACACAAACGGTTCAAATAACCTGATAAATAGAGAGGGGAAAAAAAGGGAAAAACATACACTGTAAAAAATGACCGTGATTTTAACGGTAAAAAACTGTGAAAATGCTACAGTAAAAACCTGTTAAATGGTTAACGGTAAGTTCCCTTAATATATGAGGTGAAAAACTGTAATAGACATTTCAGACAATTTTACGGTGAAATACCGTTTTTGGAAGTGAAAAAGAATGTAAAATTTACAGGAAAAAAACGTAAATTGACATTCCTAGAATTCCCTGTGTTGCATTTCAAATTTTGTTTGAATTTGATGTTTTTTCTTTGAAATAACTGTTTCTTCTTAGTTTTTTCTTATCAGTTATGTTTATTAGGGTGGTATGCTACATCTAATGTTGTTAAATTAATGTTTATTGCATATTTCAGTTTAATGAGTCTCACCACGATGGTGTTTAGTGTTTGTGTGAATGACACTGTGTACCTTTCATATATGTTATTTAAAAGCTGCTTGTGATGGGCTTTGGTTCATCATGTGACTTTCTCATCACCACCTGCATTTGGTGGTTATCAGTGTATTTCAAAGGTACAAAACAGATTTCAGTACTTCAATATGTTGGTATATTAACATTATATCAGTTATTGAAATTACGGTATTTAACTGTAAATTTAAGTTAAAACTGTAAAACCTAAAATGTTGCTACTGTATTTTTTACGGTAGAATTCCGGCAACCCCAGCTGCCGGTTTTTTACCGTAAATTTTACGGAATTTTGTGTATGTAGAAAGAAAGACCAGATCATATTTTCCCCGTGTTTGCAGTGCTGAGTAAGAGTACAGAAGTCCCTCATGCCAAAACATGTTTAAAATGACTCACTTCGAGAGCAGAGCATAGCATGTGCAGGTGTCAGCATATCACTGCTGGCGTCCTGGATCAGCAACAATATGAATGGACACTGAGCCAAGCCGCGCATCACAAGAAAACATGTTAACGCAAGCTAGTGCAAACACACTGACAGGGATTTCTTCAACTGTAGGCCCTTTCAGCCTTTTAGTTTCTTTTCCACTTTTCTCACTAGTTCGTTCAATTTGTCTACTAAGAACATCTAACCACTTATACAACCACTTTTTCTGCTTTTGGCAGTGAAACCTCATGCCACACCAATGATTATTGCCACTGATACTGTAATAATGATTATTAATGTTGATAAACAGAATACAATGAAAAATGTTTTGCGACTAGGGAAAAGGCACATTTGGGAGAGTGCAAAATTCAGTATGCAAGAGTTTTCAACATTTCTTTCTTCATCAGTGACTAATATAAATGCCTCTAATTGGCCACTGCATTCATATGATTGAGATTGAGAATTTGAATGCAATGTGAGCAGATCTATACTCCATTTCTGACCCTGATCTCATACATGGCCTCTTTGCAAGCCAACTGACAGAAATCCGTTGTAGCGACGAAGAAGTTTAATACTTGAGAAACACAGTTGCTGTGGGCTTAATCGATTTCTGCACACAAACTTGAGGCATCTTATGATTGTGTAAAGCCTCAATAAAATAGAGAGCAACACACACAACAAGCACTGCTGGGTTGAAGATGCTCTAAAATTCATTTAACACATCACTCTCAGCATGCATGTGTGTGAGAGCCTGAGAAATGTATAGATGAAGGAGCATTACTCAGAGTGAGAGTGAAAGACTCATGAGAGACATAAAAAGAGTGATGCAGTCTGATCTTCCACAAATGAAATGCACTGAACTCAACACGTCTCTGTGACAATAAAAGATCTGCCACAATACCTCTACAAATAAGAACAGTACGACCTAATTCATTTCAAATTTTAGGTTAAATCAGGCTGACTGCAGAGTCAGAAGATTATGGGACATTTTCTACCACTTACAAAAATAATTAACTTGAGAATGATCACTGCCTTACATACTGTATGTGTAAAAAGAGTCTCAAGCTGACTTTACACAGCTGAGTTAAAGCTGCTCTGATCAGGCTCTGTGCAATGATGTGCAGCGAGATGCTGGCTCTAGGGCTGGGCGGTAAATCTCCATCACCTGTTTTCAAATGGAGCGGCATTTAATACACGGAGCCGTAGTTCACTGACAAGCTACGCAATATCGCGTTCATTATTGAAGGCGATTTATCTGCAATAATGAACGCGATGTTGCGTAGCTTGTCAGTGAACTACGGCTCCGTGTGTTAAATGCCGCTCCATTTGAAAACAGGTGATGGAGATTTACCGCTAATCAAGGAACCGGCTTTACTGACGAGATGCACATACATATCGCATGAGATATATCGCCCAGCCCTAGCTGGCTCTGATGTTGCTTTGCTTCTGTGCAAACGAATTGCAGCCTTAAACTTGTTGTTGACAGACTATATCATTCAACAGCTGTTTTTTTTTTTATTAATTATTTTGTTCAGCAAGGACACATTAAATTAATCAGAAGCGACAGTAAAGACATTTGTTACAAAAGATTTCCATTTCAAATACATGCTCTTCATTTGAACTTTTTAATTTGACAGGAATAAACTACATTTTAAAATATATTAATATATTCTATATTATGTTCTACATTGATAATTGCATATTTGTTTTGCAGCAGTAATTCCCATCTGATTATTTTTATGCTATATATGCCACCTTTCTGCTATATTTGCAGATGACATTAGCAGGGTCGTACGATTTCTGCGATGAGGAAAACGTGGATGGAATAGTGGAATCCAGTCATAAAAACATAGTTTACTGTATAACGCAGAATGTCACAGAATTTGCCAAATTTTGGATGGATACATCAAAAGCAGGTCAGTACACGGAAATCAAAATGCGATACAGACTAGTGTCTGTGAAAATTAATCTGCAAAAATACCATTTAAATATGAATCCTGCATGTTCTGCATGTCTCTGTGTGAATAAATGGCGTAGAATTTATTTAACAGAAAAATGTAAATACACAGCACAGTATTTCTGGAAAAAAAAGAAATACATAAAATAATAATAAATGATATTTTAATTACATCAATTAATTAGAGATGCTTCTAATTATTGATATTTATTGAAACCATTAAAATGGAATCCATAAAATTTATGGAAAACAGACTTTGGTGAAAATAAAACTGAATTTGTGAAAAAAAAACAAAAAAACATTAGAAATGTATTTTTTGTTAAGCTTTTAATAAATTGTTGTTTAATATTGAAAGTTTCATGATTTCAATTAATTAGACATGCTTTTTGATGAATAAAAGATTCATTAAATTGAATTTAACCATTAAAACAGAGTTTAGAAAAATGAAAACGGAAAAAAAACGGAATCCAGAAAAATGAAAATGGAAAAAAAGGAATTTGGAAAAAAATAAAATGGATTTCATAGGGCCATACATTAGACACACAAGTAACATTTCAATTGTCTATAGGTAAAAAGCAGAAATAAAACAAAAAAAACTTGAATTAAATGTCTATACTCTCATGGAGTTGTATAACACTTTTTCCTCTACTTGTTATGGTGGTTACTGCCCTTCCCTGAAGGCTGGAAATATGTACCTGATGACATCTCTCTACTGTTCTTTTCTAACCCTTTCTTTTCTTCCTTTAATCCCATTAAAGAGCAATCCCTCTTTCTGTTCATGTCTCAGGTTGTCTTTCAGAGTAGGACCTGTGTGTTTGCTCTCCTTGCAGGCAGCTGATGATGCTGGAATGTAAAACATCTCCTCCCAAAGGCAAGTCCGAGCAGATTCTGTTAAACAGAGCATGATCACATACACACATAGACTGTCCTGCAGTCACAGCACAGGATATGAACACACACTGCTCGGAGGTCCTTTCAAAGTGGATCATAATTGCAACAGGAACACACACACACAGTGTGAGGATGGCAGGCGATTTGTCATTTTCAAGGGAGCGATTACTCAGACTGAGTGAGCGAGTGTGACCTGTACTCACAGTGAACATACAAACACACACACACACACACACACACAGAGCATTAACTTACTCTACTCAACCCCGGCTTGCCTGCAGTGTCACCATGGTTACACATCACCATGGTTACACAACATATACATACACTGTCATAGATCCAAACCACAAATACATAAAATGCTCTGCCCACATTCCAGCTTGACTCCAATATGCAAGGTCTACTGTTCTGCTTACACTGAAACATGTTCCTGTAGTGTTTCTTGGGTGTTTGAGATGACTGTATCAGATGGTAATACCATGAAAATACACTACGCTACATAATATTTACATGATACTATAAGGTATTACCATGGTACAAGAAAAAACAACACAATGCTTCGTTGACAATATACCATGGCATTGTATGATTACAGAGATGATATCAGTTTTTTTTTATGATTTCTGACCCCCTAGAATATAAATGCAGTTTTAATGCAGAAAAATTAGTTTTTCTTGTAGGTATAATGACCATTAATAAAACTAATATAAATGTGTAAAATATTAATATATGGAAATATATTATTATAATAATTTCCATATTAATAATATGGAAATTATAAACTTTCTACAAACATAAAAAAGCAAATATGAAACTATATGGCTGTCTTTACATTGCAGAACACAACAGCAACAGAGAATATATTTTACAAATTTTAAGTTTCTTTTTTCATTAATTTTAAATTTTAAATGTGATCATTTTACATTTTTACATTTCATTTATTTCTTATTATGGAAGATTTCTATATATACTTGTACAAAATAATTTCCATATTAATGATACATGAAAATGTGAAAATATTACTATTAAAGTATATAGGGTACTTGGCTGTGATATTGCATCACACATACTTCTTGATTTAGTATGTACAGAAAATTGCTCTTTGTGTTGTGCATGGTAAGGATACAGGGCAATCTGGAATTCCTGACAAATCCCTGTAACGTCTGACCTGAAGATCGTGTTATATGTGCATGTTTGAAATTCTGTGCATTTCAGTTTTTTAGCCACTCAGACTGACATGTTTGAGAAACTGCGCTCAGCAGTGTGCTTCACCTGAGGGGAGTGTTTCTAGAGTAACCTTAGGTCAGAAATAACACATTTTTTCTTCAATATGACATAAAAGCATCTTTATCCAAAAAGCTGTGTCATATGGGGTCGTTAAATCACAGAGTAATCTCACAAATACCTCACTGCACTACAGACAGTTATCGGAGGTGCTTTTGTGTGTTTACATACACTAACCTTCATCAATCAGAAAAAATACAATCTGATTTCAGTTTTTGAATGATCTGTTTATACGAACCCTAAACATTGCAATTCAATTTACATATTTGTTTACATATGCATTACATGTATTTCCAAACAAGCTCGAATTACTCAATTACAAAAAGTGCTCTTTTTATGAGATGTTATTTTTAACGTAATTAATTAACTAAATAAATGTGTTCAATTGACAGTTTCGGTGTGTAAATTGTAATGTCACATCATTGAAATCAATGCTCAGTGGCAACTACTTTATACATGGCACATTTTCCCCATCAAATGCAATAACCTCAGACCTCCAAAGCTGTCTTAATGCTCTACTGTAAGCTTGTAGGGTCAGTCTCAGTGAATAGAGACTAGTTACTGAGCTAGTGGCCTTCAGCGCAAACACACACACATACACAGTCCTGTTGAGTGCAATGGGTTTGGTTTACTGAAGGATCATATGGAGAGGGCTGCAGGTCAAGGAGCAAAGCTGTATAATCCTCTCCAGCAATTGTGAGGAGGACTCAAATAAACGCAGGATTACCAGAGAGGAGGACAGCAAGAGCATATCATGACAGCAAATAAACAGAAAAGAATATGAATATATATATATATACATACCGGACTAAAACCCCCAATATTCAGATGACTGGTTGACCAATATGGGTCCTAATGGGTCCTGTTTTTACCTTGTCATAAACAGCTCTGTTCACAGCGACCTGTTTCGGTGCATGTCTCTTTAAATGATAATGAGCTACTGCTCACCCCACCCCTCTCTAACGTTTTTTGTGTATATACGGTATGCTAATACAGGACAGTCCATCAGTGGTTGAGGGCGGGGCCTGAGCAGTATGATGTCATACTGCTCAGAAAATCAAAACGGCTTGATAATTGAGACTGTTTAGGTTTTTGGGGATTAAAAAAAAACTTACTAAAAAAATTCTGTGGCTTAGCTATGTTTTTTAGACATGTACCAGAAGAAAACAGGGTAATATCATAGTATTTTCTGAAGCAATCATTAAATACCATGACTACAGAAAGTTCTACATCTCCAACACTATACTTGGAATCACAGGGTGCTGACTACAAATGTCAAAGGATAATTTCCAGAATACTGGACTATCCTTCACTATTAATAAGAGGTAGCCCTTGATGTCCACTTAAGCCTGGCTGAGATTTGTGAGTCGGTGCAGCAGCAACCCAAACAGAAGCTTTAATTACATGGACCATGAGAAACACACTCTCATCCACAGACCAGGGTTCAAACACGCAACAGGCTAAGGGCATCAGATAACATCAGTGCCGGGGAGCGCCACAAAGCGGCCGGGACTGCTGAAAAATTGATGAGCAAGCACAAGAGTTCCTCTTCAGGGAGGATGACCTCAAAGAGATTTCACTCAGATGCTGAAAGTGATATCAAATACTCTCTTTAAAAACACACACACCCACCCACACTTCTCAAAAACACACATACGGACTTCTATAACACACACACTGTGTGCAAGGCTTAAACACAGACGCATACACACTCACGCTATGGTGTGTAAGGCACCCCAGCTGTGCCGATCGAACCTAAAAGGCCATTATCTAACATGAGAGCGCATACTAATCAAATTCACACCAATGGAAAAGACATTATTGCTCAACCCCCCCAACCCCCTTTCTATTGGGAGCACACACACGCAGACTCAGTTTCACTCTGAAAAATTTTCCCCCTATTTCACACAGCAGTGTTGCATTTAAAAGGTCCTAAGTTGAATACCACCTACATCAGAAATTTCACAGCACTGGGGGACAGTTCACCCAAAAATGAAAATTCTGTCATCATTTACTCAGCCTCGTGTTGCTTCAAAACCTCATGAATAAATTTCTTCCGCTGAACACAAAATGAGATGTTTAGGAGAAATGCTTACAAAGCATGCATACAGCAGTTCTCAATCTCCAAAAAATGATGGAAAAAACACCATTTAAATATTATATTAAAATATTTAAGTCAATAGTCTTAGAAAATATTCCCCCATCTAGTTAAAATCTTAATGATTTACGCTTGTTTTTGAAAAGCCTTCCAATTCAAATATAAACATCTATTTTACATGTGTAATCTAAAAAAAAATACTGTGGTATTTTTTTATTTTATTTTTTTTACATGTAGAATGGTAAAACCATGTACAAAGAAAGATCATAGACTCCAAGCTCAAAAAAGTCAATTATTCCATACAACAAAAGACTGAAAATCTTCCCCTTTTATATATTAAATAGTGCTGTTCAAAAGTTTAGGGTCAGTACTTTAAAAAAAAAAAAGAACAATTTTATCCGGCAATGACGCATTAAATTAATCAAAAATGATAGAAAATAAATTTATGATACAAAATATTTCTATTTTAAATAAATGCTCTTCTTTTTTATTAATCAATCAACATTGATAATAAGAAATGTTTCTTGAGCACCAAATCAGCATAGAATGATTTCTGAAGGATCATGTGACATTGAAGACCGCTAAAATTCTACTTTTCCATCACAGAAATAAATTACATTGTAAGACGAATTAAAATAGAAAAATGTTATTAAAAATGTAACTATTTCACGATATCATTTTATTTTAATTACTTATTACTTCTTTTTTTTTTGACAGAATTTAGATCACATAAATGCAGCCTTGGTGAGCATAAGAGAGTTCCTTCAAAAATACAAAAATATCTTTCCAAACCCAATCTTTTGAACAGTAGTGTACACACACATAAACATGGACAAATAAAGGACAGATTTATTGACACTGACTGAAGACCTGCATACAGTATGTGTGTGAGTGTAGTTAGTGGTGTGTAATTAAGAGCCCAAAGTCTCTTCTGCTGTATAAGCATAAGCGCTTCTATCAAATATTAAAGAGTCTTCATAGAGGCCCACAGTGTTTAAACTCAGGTCAGGCAAGGTTCGGCAGAAAACAAAAGCCAGACATCTAGAGGGACCACATATAGTTACAACAAATGTTACTATGTCCACAGCCATATTTCGCTAGACAAACTATTTCACTTCACAGAGGCTGCTTTGATTTACATTGTATTTTTTGCCTTTAGCTGGCAAACATATTGTAAAAGTTTGAAAAAGATTATACTGTAAATGACTGTTTATATCATTGTGCACATTGAGCATGTTTATTTCAGCAGAGAGCTTCTATATCCATCAACCTCTCTCATGTTAACACAAACATCTCTCTCTGTCTCTCTCACACACAAACAATTCTGATGGCAAGACTCCATTCGCTTGCATTAGTACCAATAGTCAGTATTTATGAACAAGCGTTCATTAAAAACCTTTTACTCCAACTCTGAACACTGACAATGAGCCGTAATGTTTCAATGCACACATTTGCTTCTCTATCTCTCTCTTTTTAATGCATCAATATCTCATGCTGTTGCCATGCCGATTATGAAACACCATGATAACAAGGTCAATATAGTCAACAAAGCGGCACACTGCAAACACACAACAGGGGCAACATTCATCAATTTAACATTTTGCAACAAACAGGACAACACATAATGTGAACATCAATTATGGAGAAAGCAAACACAACCACATGACTATGTCAAGGGACTCCAAAATCCAGCGAAATAGCAGAAGTAGGATTATATGTGAAGGCATTCAAGAAAGACTTAATATACAGTAGATTCAAGAGCCTAAATAGACTTTTAATACGCTGGCCAATTGCTAATTTTATTGGCCCATCTATTCAATTATTTAAAAAAAATAAAATAAAATGTAATTCACATACAATTACTTGTTTTTAATTTATTTTTGAATTAAAATTCATTTTAATATTACCTGGGGGTAAAAATAGAGAGTTAAAAATGTCAGGTTGCTACAACTGTCCTGATATCATGATGAAGAAAATTATATTATATTATATTATATTATATTATATTATATTATATTATATTAATTATTATTATTATTATTACAATTAAGATATTATTTACAGTTAAATAATTTCGCTAATTTGTTTTCCAATAAACGTCCAATACTCTCAGATCAATGTTTTCTGCATATTTTCCCCCAAAATAAACACAGAACATGTGAAAAAAATATTTCTGATAATCAACAAAAGAATAGATTTAAAAGTTGCATTACTTTAAACCAAATTATAAATAAATAAAGACAACAAGTGACATATTCTGCGTATTAATTCCTGAATCACTTGAAAACAGATTTTATGGCATTTTTGATCAACATAATGGAAAGGTTTGGCAGATCTTCATGTGCTGATTTTGATGAACATCCCCTCCACATTTTCTGATTTTATGCGTCAAACAACATCTGTGTTAATATTTGTTTCTTTTTTGCTTGCCTCTCTAGACAATGAGCAGCAGTTCTGACAGAACAAATGATTGAAAACTCCCAGAAGGGCGTTCCTGCTCTTAGAAACCGAGAAACAGAACAGAAGACAGAACAGCTTGGACTTTTTAAAACAAACTTCAGCAAATACACTCACAGAAAGAGCAGCCAAGAGGACTGAACTCTACCACAAGGCCAGATGAGAAGCTTAATACATCCATCAGATGGAACTGACATGTAGTTTAGTACTTCTGCTGCTCTCTAGAGCTGAACTGTCTCATACAGGACCAATTTCTCGCTTTCAATTTTCACATGAGCCTATGATTCTGTTCCAATCTCTGCGGCAGCTTTGGAAATTACTCCTTAAATTGGCAAAAGTCACTGGCAGAAATGTTCAAAACTGGAGTGATAACTGAGGAGAGGTCTGTCTTTCATCACCGGAGCGGTGAAGATGAAAACAGAAAAATTAGGTACACTGCGCCGCGTAAAATGAATACTGAAAAAAACTTCTGATAAGATGATGTTTACCAGAAAAAAAAACAAATCAGAATGTTGTCAGGTTTTGGGGGGCATGGTAGATATTTGGCGCTATCAGCATGATCATTTTGGCCAGAAAAAGAGAGAAAACAGAGGAGAACATGATGAACTTTATCCAGGCATGAGGAACCACCCTTAAACAAAATGATCACAGGAGTTGGAGCATGTTTTGACTAGAGAGCACAAGCCATGGAAAACATTTTGCAACATAATTCACTAATTACAAGAAATGAGTTAAAGTTTCTTCAGATTAGCTGACTGTAAAATCCTATATACAATTGTTCTGCTCAAATGAGAACACTTGTATACAGTACACTATGTAATGGTCAGAGTCATTGCCATTAATTGTCCACTATCAAGCTAATGGGAGAGGATCATTGTTTTCCACTTTATATCAGAATGACTAGATTTAATGGAGCCAATATGTACAGCATGTGCTTGAGAAAATTATGATGCAAAAACCTTAATTTATTGAAATGACTCATCCTTGTTTACATGCAAAGACTTTTTTCTGTCAGTCTGAATCAATTAAATTTGATCTTTCATACAGTTAATTTTTTTGCTCTAACTATATTCTCAGATCAGGTATATTTTTCTTTAGGTGAAGGCTTTTCTTTCTGTTAGAAAAACTATTAACAAAGTCAAATTGATTTTAAAATAACTTTCTTATAATAGAACTGCTTTCACAAAAGTAAAAATGAACCATGGAAACTCATAAAACTATTGCAATACAAGTTCAGCAAGACTAAGAATAGCATGATATCCAGAAACCGCCTAACTTGCCACAAAAAACCTTGGGGCAGATGAGGCTCACCTTATGTGAAGATGGAATCTGACAGTCACCACAGCCAATTTGTGCCAAAGCTCACACTGGAAAGTGATGCAAGGTTTGAGCTCTATGTGCATTAGGTTCAGAGGACACTGGAAAGGCAATTTGGCTTTCATATCATATGTTTCACAAAAATGGCAAACAAGGGGCAGAAATTAACTAGGGCCAACTAATAAAAAATTTAATTAAATTAATTTCTCTGCTGTACATATTTTAAAATACTTTTAAACAAATGTGTTTATAATTTGTTTCAAGTCATTATATACATATATATTATTAGCATATATACAGGTGCATTTCAAAAAATTTGAATATCATGAAAAGTTAATTTTTTTTCCTGTAACTTATTTCAAAAACTAAAACTTTCATATATTCTAGATTCGTTACATGTAAAGTAAAACATTTCAAAAGTTTTTTTTGTTTTAATTTTGATGATTAGAGCTTACAGCTCATGAAAGTAAAAAATCCAGTATCTCAAAATATTAGAATATTTCCTAAGATCAATCAAAAAAAAGATTTGCAAAACAGAAAAGTTCAAGTTATTTAAAGTATGTTCATTTAAGCACTCAATACTTGGTCAGGGCTCCTTTAGCACAAAAATGACAGCATCAGTGAGGTGTGGCATGGAAGCGATCAGCCTGTGGCACTACTGAGGCACTATTGAGCATTCAGCTCATCTGGATTGTTGGATTGACTGTTTCTCATCTTTCTCTTGAAAATATCCCATAGATTCCATATGAGGTTCAGGTCAATCCAATCAAGCGCAGTAATATCATGGTCAGTAAACCACTTGGAAGTGGTTTTGGCACTGTGGACAGGTGCTAAAGTCCTGCTGGAAAAGGAAATCAGTATCTCCATAAAGCTTGTCAGCAGATGGAAGCATAAAGTGCTCCAAAATCTCCTGGTAGACGATTGCATTGACTTTCGACTTGATAAAACACAATGGATCAACACCAGCAGACGTCACGGCACCCCAAATCATCACTGTCTTTGGAAACTTCACACTGGACTTCAAGCAGCTTGGATTCTGTGCCTCTCCAGTCTTCCTCCAGACCTTGATTTCCAAATGAAATGCAAAATTTACTTTTATCTGAAAAGAGGACTTTGGACCACTGAGAAACAGTCCAGTTCTTTTTCTCCTTAGCCCAGGTAAGCTGCTTCAGACGTTGTTTCTGTTTCAGAAGTGACTTGGTAGCCCTTTTCCTGAAGACGTCTGAGCGTGGTGACTCTCGATGCATTGACTCCAGCTTCAGTCTACTCCTTGTGAAGCTCTCCCAAGTGTTTGAATCGCTTTGCTTGACATTATTCTCAAGCTTGCAGTCATCCCTGTTACTTGTGCACCTTTTCCTACCCAGTTTCTTCCTTCCAGTCAACTGCGTTTAATATGCTTTGATACAGCACTCTGTATGTGAACAACCACCTTTCAGTAATGACCTTCTGTGACTTACCCTCTTTGTGGAGGGTGTCAATGATTGTCTTCTGGACCATTGCCAAGTCAGCAGTCTTCCCCATTATTGTGGTTTCAAAGAACAAGAGATACCCAGAATTTATACTGTAGGGATGGCCATTTAATGAAACTCAAATTTAAATACTAATATTCTGAGATACTGGATTTTTGACTTTCATGACCTGTAAGCTCTAATCATCAAAATAAAAACAAAAAAATCTTTTGAAATGTTTTATTTTACATGTAATGAATCTAGAATATATGAAAGTTTCAGTTTTTGAAATAAGTTACAGAAAAAAATGAACGTTTTCACAATATTCTAATTTTTGGATATATATATATATATATATATATATATATATACACACACACACTGAACAAAACTATAAACGCAACACTTTTGTTATTGCCCCCATTTTTCATGAGCTGAACTCAAAGATCTAAGACTTTTTCTATGTACACAAAAGGCCTATTTCGCTCAAATATTGTTCACAAATCTGTCTAAATCTGTGTTAGTGAGCACTTCTCCTTTGCCGAGATAATCAATCCACCTCACAGGTGTGGCATATCAAGATGCTGATTAGACAGCATGATTATTGCACAGGTGTGCCTTAGGCTGGCCACAATAAAAGGCCACTCTAAAATGTGCAGTTCTACTGTATTGGGGGGTCAAAACCAGTCAGTATCTGTGACCACCATTTGCCTCACGCAGTGCAACACATCTCCTTAGCATAGAGTTGATCAGGTTGTTGATTGTGGCCTGTGGAATGTTGGTCCACTCCTCTTCAATGGCTGTGCGAAGTTGCTGGATATTGGCAGGAACTGGAACACGCTGTCGTATACGTCGATCCAGAGCATCCCAAACATGCTAAAATGTGCAGTTTTATCACACAGCACAATGCCACAGATGTTGCAAGTTTTGAGGGAGCGTGCAATTGCCATGCTGACTGCAGGAATGTCCACCAGAGCTGTTGCCCGTGAACTGTGATCCTGAATGTTCATTTCTCTACCATAAAGCCGTCTCCAAAGACATTTCAGAGAATTTGGCAGTACATACAACCAGCCTCACAACCGCAGACCACGTGTAACCACACCAGCCCAGGACCTCCACATCCAGCATCTTCACCTCCAAGATCGTCTGAGACCAGCCACCCGGACAGCTGCTGCAACAATTCGGTCTCAGGGAAGCTCATCTGCATGCCCGTCGTCCTCATCGGGGTCTCGACCTGACTGCAGTTTGTCGTCGTAACCAACTTGAGTGGGAAAATGCTCACATTCAATGGCGTCTGGCACTTTGGAGAGGTGGATGAATCCCGGTTTTCACTGTACAGGGCAGATAACAGACAGCAAGTATGGTGTCGTGTGGGTGAGCGGTTTGCTGATGTCAACGTTGTGGATCGAGTGGGCCATGGTGGCGGTGGGGTTATGGTATGGGCAGGCGTATGTTATGGACAATGAGCACAGGTGCATTTTATTGATGGCATTTTGATTGCACAGAGATACCGTGACGAGATCCTGAGGCCCATTGTTGTGCCATTCATCCACGACCATCACCTCATGTTGCAGCATGATAATGCACGGCTCCATGTTGTAAGGATCTGTACACAATTCCTGGAAGCTGAAACATCCCAGTTCTTGCATGGCCATACGCTCACCGGACATGTCACCCCATTGAAACATGTTTAGGATGCTCTGGATCGGCCATTATACGACAGCGTGTTCCAGTTCCTGCCAATATCCAGCAACCCGCAGCCATTGAAGAGAGTGGACAACATTCCCACAGGCCACAATCAACAACCTGATCAACTCTATGCGAAGGAGATGTGTTGCACTGCGTGAGGCAAATGGTGGTCACCAGATATTGACTGGTTTTCGGCCCCCAATACAGTAAAACTGCACATTTTAAGAGTGGCCTTTTATTGTGGCCTAAGGCACACTTGTGCAATAATCATACTATTAATCAGCATCCTGATATGCCACACCTGTGAGGTGGATGGATTATCTGGCAAAAGGAGAAGTGCTCACTAACACAGATTTAGACAGATTTGTGAACAATATTTGAGAGAAATAGGCCTTTTGTGTACATAGAAAAAGTCTTAGATCTTTGAGTTCAGCTCATGAAAAATGGGGGCAAAAACAAGTGTTGCGTTTATCATTTTGGTCAGTTTGTATGTATATATATATATATATATGAGTGTTGTAGAGTTTGTAATGTGAAGAAACTCTCCCAGCATCTTGTAAATCTATCCTAAGAGTAGATATTATTGAGATGCAGGTAATAGGACATTATTTAAATATTCCATCCAAGCTTTTATGATTTTACGATATCTTGTGCATTATATATAAACTAGTTAGCACGTTAACGCATGCGATTAATTTTTTCTGATTAACGCGTTAAAAATATTTAACGCAATTAACGCAGGGGCAGGGCTAGGGTTGGCCACCCCATTCGCAACTGCTACCTCTGTCTCTTTTTTCTTGAAAAGGATTGCGTTTATTTAGATGCCGAACGTCTTTATGACCACATCAAACAGGAAGGCGTTTCAGACGCTCTAACCGCCTCCGCGCCAGGGCGCGCAGACCAAGCAGAAGAAGGCAGGAAAAGATACTGTGTGGCGCTCTTCAAATACATGCACAAAGGTGCCCCAGAGTCTTTTCTTTGCCTGTCATTTCATATCAAACAGCGAAAGAAATTACGTGCATGCAATGTTATGCCGTCAGTTAAGGCATGAAGTTACCAAAAAGGCGATTAAAGCTGCCTTAAAACTGCGTGCATGCATGCAATATGTTATATATGCGTCACATTTAAGAACATGTCTCTGAAATGGTTTTTAAAACTGTCCTGAGGCACCCCAGCACTGTCTCCCTCATCTAAAACACCCGATTCAACTCGTCCTCTCATTAGTAGAGACTTTAAGACCTGGGCCCGTATTCATGAAAAATCTTAGTACTAAGAGTTGCTCCTAGTAACAAAATTCTAAGAAAATTCTTAGAAATATGGGTGTTTCCTCTTAAAATTCAAAAATCTCAGATTGGTCCTGAATCGCTTTTACGCTAAGACTCCTACGTAGAATTTTTTAAGCTAAATTAGGAGTTCTCTGAGAGGATTCTTAGAATCTTTAAGAATACGGGCCCTGAAGTGGGTCAGAAAAGGTAAAGAGTTGCATGTCAGATCCGCGTCACGTTCAGCAGCAGCAGCTTTTAAAGCTATAGCAGGCAAATAAGCTAATAACCAGCTGCTGTGATGTCTATTAATCCAAGAACCAAAGAAAAAAAAGAGGAAATCAATAACTTTTATAGCTTTAAGGGGTTCATCTATATTTAGTTTAGAATTTAGTGTTTGGTAAGTATTCATTTTCTGTATATTTCTGCTGAAGGGCACAAGTAGCTAAATATGTAATTTATTATAATAGGTTCATGTGATGATTGTTTAAGTTCACTTAAATTAGAAGTTAAGTCTAATAAATGTTAAAATTTATAGATCTAAATTATACTGTAATGCTGACTGGCTACAGTCAATGATTAAATATTCAGGGGAAAAAACTATTTTATAGAGACATCAGTAGTATTGATATCAGTGATGCTGGCCTTCAATCATAAAAAAGATGCCATTAAAGAAATATTAAAAATATACTGTCTTTATGTTGTTTGTACATTGTACATTTGAAGATTGAATGCGAAATTATTGCAATATAAAAGTATATTTTAAAACTTTAATGTTAGGTGGAATTAATCGCGATTAATTTTAGAAAAATGTGCGATTAATTAGTTAATTTTTTTTAATCGGTTGACAGCACTAATATAAACTACTTTGTATTTGATGTTATTTTGAATTTATAGATAACAACCATTACTGTTCTGAATTAAAATTCTTTCATTTCAGTTTTCATATTGTTAAAAAAATTCCTCTGCAAAACAATTCCAGAGAGCAAATGATGCCACAAATGAATTTCAGAGTTACAGTTACAGGTCCACTCAAGTAGTGTTTCCATCATTAAAAAAAGTTTTTGATATAAGGAATGGAATAGTATATAGCAATACTTATAAAACATTTTTAGAATCCAAGACGACTGCCATATCGGCCAGCATCACATTAAAAAAAATGACTGAGTGCATCTTTAATTTTTGATATTGTAGAAAACATGAACAAAAAAAAAGAGGGACAGTTAAAGACAGAGGAAGCAAGAACTGATGAGAAGCTAAAGAAGCAAGGAAGTGAGATGAAAGTGAGAAGTTGAAAAATGATATGAAATAGAGATGATAAGGTCTCATTAAATTCTCTGTTCTTATCACCCAAGACTGTCGCTTGTGGCTCTGACATGTCATGCTTGACTCTGCTCAACTAAAGACCCAGGCTGACAGATTCCTGGACAAGCAGTTATTTATTCCTGCTTGCTCTCGCTGGGGAGGATGGAGGAGAACGGAGGTATTATTAGCAACGTTCATCCACAATATCGATCCTGAAGCTTGGGTCCTACAGCTGAAGACATGCAAAACAGGGCTTTAGATCTATGTCAAGATGGGAATCTTGAAAACACAATCTGAACATATTTATTATTCATTACAAAGATTAAACAGCTTTTTTACTGAGAACTGAACATACCATCCCTAAATAATTATGTTTTTAAACAGGTTTCCACAAACAATCCAGATAGCCCCGCCCCCAAACACACAAAAAAAACACACACTTGAGCTTTAACAAGGGCAAATAATATCAACACACTGGAGAGAAAAACATTGAGTGAGAGTGAAATAAAGGGCAACAGGCTTCACCTCATTAGCTGTTCTTGTTCTTTTTTCATAACTGATCTCATCCATCTATCCCTTCAACACTTGTTCCCACTCACAAACCATTTTATTACACCTAGACATGATGTTCCCATATAATGAGGAAAAGGACGCTTCAAAATAGCTACATGAAGAGACTAAAGACAAAGCCCTCGACAGGCAGACATCCATCTATTTACCCGCACATCCCAATTCAAAATTAGAGAACAGGGACAAGTGATTTGAGCTGAGGGCTTTTGAAGTGTTCACAGTAAATCTGCCATAATGTCTGCTTTTGTTCGCATTTTGCCTCAGATCCAATAGCTGGGTTGTCTCGCCAACCCTGTCCTTTCAAAAACAGATTGGCTTCGCTGTATTTATGACGACCATAGATCACATCTAAGTTCATCACCAGTTAAACGACCCTCACCAATGACCCTTTCCTGACGTAAAATGAAATAAAAACTTGTGTAATTTATGTTAAGTGTTCCCACAACAACAACCAATCAGCATGTATCAAGGGAACCAGTGACAGATCATGAGCTGGTGAATCGGCCAGCAGTAATGGACTCATGAATCATGGGCTCAGCCTGTTATCAGTGTGTCTACTGTTATGTGCCGCTATATGCTAGTTTAGTTGCTTTAGTTCTCACAAAAAATATCCAGGTCAAATGTCATTCCAAAATAAAAGACGACATTATATTTTGAACATTAAATCTTCTTTTAGGACCTTGTGAAGATTGAACTGCGACATTATTTACACAGACACCCCACCCAAAAAAATCTCATTTTCATTACTGTAATGTGAAAATAATAATAAAACAACTGTAAATGATAATGAATTAAGTTTTATAGAAATCAGGAATTTTAAAAGAAAATCATTATGCAATCTATTGCAACATTTTATTGAGAAAAAAAGGCAAATGTATAAATGATAGTCTGACCAAGTTAAAAAAAAAAATAATAATAATTTGTTATACAAACAACAAACTGTGTGTATTTTAATGAAATATTTCAAAATACAGTTTCATGACAAATATGAAATATCCTTATATTTTCTTCAACTATCTGCAGGTGTGACAGACAGTTCATTTTGTACTGTTTAAATGTAATAGTAATATTTGTTCTATTGTCTTTAATTGGTTCTTTTTTAAGTATTAAATCAATCTATTACAGTAACGGCAATCACCACTCAGAATAATAATAGTTGTAAAATATTCAAAAGCAATGTCTGGACAGACACACTGTAATAATAAGAATTTAAAGATGCTTAATTGATATGAAAATAACATGTAAACGTCACAATGTACAAAATCTTAGTGGTCCTAAAATAGGCTTAAATTTTATGCAAAATATAATTTTTTCATTTTTCAATGTTTCGGTCAAGCCATGCTGTGGTCATGAAAACCCAACAAACATAAATTACCATTATGCAATTAAGGTCAAGAAACATCAGGAAATACAACCACTTAAAGTACTACAGTGTCATATTCAACCAAATGCAGATTATTCACATAATCAGTATTTAGTCAATAGTTGATTGCTATAGTCTATAGCTCTAATTAAATGCTATGCATAATATTTAAATAATATTAAATCATTCACTGATAACAAAAACTCATTAAACTATTGCTCAAGTGAGGTCATTCTGTCTTTGGACAGACTAAATTAAAGGTCCAAAAATATCCGGCCGCAGTCTCTGGGGTATAAGGCATTACAGGACCTTGACTGAGTTGCACTGCAGTTTTGCGGTGAGCTCACTGTTCAGAAAGACAGAGAAAAGCGCATGCTGTAGGAGGAGACAGGCTGTCTCTCTGTCCATCACATCAGGCTCATATTACACATAAAAACACAACAAATGCAGGGATTCATGAGGGAGAGAGAGGCCTTCCCCACACAGTTAGATAGACAGGCTGCAAAAAGTCAAGATGAACCCTGGAACAGAGAGGCTATGAGTAACTCAACCCCTTTTGACACACAAAGAGGCCTCAGAGTCTCTGAGCCAGAACTCTAGACTGAATTCTTCTTAGCACTTGTTCCATTGATTGTTTCAGAAAGCTGCCAATATACCCCAGACACTCCTGTGAGACAGAAGCGACTCTAAGGTGTCTTAGACACAGCACTTGCAATATTTTCTCAAACATGAGATCACAAATCAAATCTAATCCAGCAGTATGACTCAAGTTCATGGCTCAGCATCAAGAATGAACAGGTTTTAAATAAAAAAAAATAAAATAAAATGCGTTGCTAGAAAAAGTTATTCAACACATATGTGACCCTGGACCACAAAACCAGTCATAAAGATTTATACATCATCTGAAAGCTGAATAAATAAGCTTTCCATTGATGTACAGTATGGTTTGTTAGGATGGGACAATATTTGGTCGAGATACAACTATTTGAATATCTGGAATCTGAGGGTGCAAAAAAATCTAAATACTGAGAAAATCACCTTTAAAGTTGTCCAAATGAAGTTCTTAGCAATGCATATTACTCATCAAAAATTAAGTTTTGATATATTTACGGTAGGAAATTTACAAAATATCTTCATGGAACATGATTTTTAGTTAATAATCTAATGATTTTTGGCGTAAAAGAAAAATTGATCATTTTGACCCACACAATGTATTTTTGGCTATTGCTACAAATATACCCATGCTACATAAGACTGGTTTTGTGGTCCAGGGTCACATATGTTAGAGCCATTAAAAAAAGTTGGAGAGCAAGTAAAAACCTGAACTACTGGCACAACCTGCAGAAAAAGAAAAATCTGTCCTGCAAATTGCCCATGAACTCAGAAAGATGGATAAAGAAGAGTAACATCTGAAAACAGTATGTTTTGCTGGAATTGCTGGAGAATAGGTTTTTCTAGATGTTTTTGAAAAAAGAAATCTGTTCTAACTGTTCCGAACATCTGGATGTGTGTTTGCATTTGTGGTCAGCTGGGTCCTACCTTAACAGCTGAAGTTACCCCATCCTCAGTGGTGCTCTGCCCATTCTGAAAGAGAAAAAGAACGAGATTTATGTATATATATGTTATGTATATGCAGTACTAGTTTAGTTACAACAACTTATTCTTTATTACTTTCCATAATTAAGAACAATAGTCATCAAAGCTAGAAAGTATGAAAAATTTACAGTAACCACAAAACTTCATGAGGTGCCATGTGGGAACTGTTTTAAATGGGTTAGTTATTCTTCAACATCAAGTTTAACTCTATTAACTCCATTTACTTGTTTGCAGAATAACTGCAATCACTTAGCCTGCAAAATTGTGTCTTTCTGTGAATGTGCTTGAGCATCTGTTCTGCCCACAAGCTGGGTCTTCAGATAGAATTCTATAACACAGAGTTTACTGCACAACACTAATAAAAGACATGTTTATACTATACTTTTACTAGGTTAGTATTTAATGAGGTTTTAAAGATTTTAAACTGCACACTTTAAACCCTGTGTTAAAGTCACCATAAAATCTAAATTGACAAATTTTTTTACTCAACATTGCAGAATATTGGTTTCTTGTCCACCAAATTTTATCAAATAAATCATTTTTGGTTGTCTTAAATAGTCTTAAATATACCACAAATGTTATTTTGGTTCAAGATTTTTCAGAAACTAAACACATAAATCTGAAAGTAAATACAAAGTAACTTCACAAAGTGCAATAACATTTACTGAGGTATTATTGGTTGACTGTTGCTAACAACTTCTATTAAAAATCTAGCACTGCATTGTTTGAACTGCACACATTTAGCTAAAAGAGACGTTATTAAAGGGTTTAAGTGTAAAAAGCCTTACAAAGGACTAAACACAAGATGTCTGCATTTAGGAACTGTATCTGATGTCTGCATCTGGGAACTGTATGATCTGTATCTGATGATGGGGAGCCAATATTAAGTCACTTTAATAAAAACTCTTTGGATGAGAGCAAACCACAACCCACTCAGAATCAAAATACATGTAAAATACATGTAAATGCTGTAAAAACATGCAGACAGCACTTCCTCATGCTATTTCCCCTTCATTTCTCCATTAGGAGAAGCATTTATCTGTGTGACAGACAGTTTATCAGAACTCAACATAAACAATTTTTTCATTTATCCCTTAACACACAAGGAAGTTCTATCAGTCTCTTCCTCACAAACATTTAAACACATAAAGACAAAGAGAGAATGTGTGTACTGTTTTTTTCTTTTTCTGAATATGTAGCATTACCAGCATGACCGACTGATTTCTGCAGTTCAAACAGTCAATTCTCTCATGACCCAGCAGAAAAACACACAAATCACATCCTGCACAGGCTATTGCTTTCAATTTCATTCAATACAGAACCTTGAGCGAGAAGAGAAGGAAATGAAAGAGACAAAAATAAAAAGAATAGGAGGAAGGAAGAAAACACTCCTGGCTGCTCAGAGAAAAACGTGAAACAGACAAAGATCAAGGATTCCTCACATGTGAAGTCAGAGCTTTATTCACTTATGCTGACTTCAGATCGATTCACTCAAGTGCTCTGGAAGTTGAAGTTGCTCTGAAAACTTGTCTTAGAAAAGCTCCGGTTTACCGTCAATGTCACTTTTGATGACAATAAGCACAAGAGGTCTGAGTAAAGAAGTTTCCTTGGTAACTGGAAAGACCAGACATTGTCTCCAAATTGTGAAGTGAGACTTCTGGCCATCCATAAACACTTTCATAAAAATAACAACAACAAAATTAAACCATCCACAACTGTGATGCACAAACCCAAATGTCCAAATTTAAACAAACAATCAAAAAAGGCCTAAATGGCTACAAATAACTTAGCTTCATAAGACCTCAATATATCATCATGGGTTGCCTGTATATGCTTTTTTGAATCTCAAAGTGAAGGTAGCCGTGGACTTGTGTTTTATGAATCACCAAGGACCATGGTTTCAGCTAAAAATCGTTACTGTTCTTCTAAAGAAAAAATCTTGTATGGCCTGAAGGTGAGTAAATTTACAGCAAATTTTCATTGTGGGTAAACTATCCCTTTAAAAATGAAGTGTGTAAATTTTTTGATGCTAATCTTAATGATAAGTACTTATAATTAAGTACATATTTATAAGCACTTATCTAAACCATATAAGGTTTTCTCATCACAACCAGTGCTACAAGGTTAGAGAGAGACTATCTGCCAAACAATGAAAAAAATTCATTATTTTTGCAATTTTATTTTACAACACTAGCGGCACAGAAATTACACACTTCACACACATGCTTTAATATATAAGCTGAATTACACAAGAACTGATATGCACTTACATAAATCATTAACAGACTATCAAAGTGAGCTGTGAACATCAGCTATCTGTAATGAAACTGATAAGGAAATATGAGTTGTGCTTAATTAACACTGCACTCATTTAATGCATACAACACTTTAATGAATCCAGGTTATTGAAATCTTCATATAAGATATACAATATAACAGATTGTGTTTTGTTGGTCTCTCTCCAGGAAGAGAACAAAAAAGAATTTTTAACTACATTTTGTAAAAGGTCACAATTACAAAAATAAAACAAACTGATGATATTTAAAAAAAAAAAAAAAAAAAAAAACAACATCAGCAAAGCATGTGTACATGTCTAAAGTATGTGTGTCCTTAACAGGATATTATCTCAGAAGTGCTGAACTGAAACTTCAGCACAACTTCTGGTTTTCTAGAAAAACAAACCTAAACTATTATTAACATAATGAAGAAAACACACAAACAAAAATCAAGAAGCTGGAGTGTACATAAAATGCATGAACAAACTAAAGTAAAAACACAACATAGCAGATTAGGGCCACTGGTCACATGCGACCCTGAAACTCTTTTCCTGACAATGCAATGCAAATGAAAGTGCTAAAAGAGTCGTCTGCAAAAAATGAACAACATCTTTCTCATAATGTGACCCTGTTACAGAAATAGCATGCAAGTAATTGGGACCAAATTGTTCCTCAGAGAGGTGAGAGGAAGTGTGTGTGTGAGACAGAGAGGGAAAAAAGAGGTGTGAATAGAATTAAAAGGCTTGTATTTTAAGTGACTTGGCCATTAATGAAAGTGCATGACGGGAGAGTATAGACAGGGTTGCAACTTGCAACAAAACAAAACAAGTGCAAATAATAAAACATGCAGCAAAATAAACAGACTTATCTTTTAAGAGGAAAGGGAAAGGATTGTTGAGGTAAAAAAGAAGAAGCTATTCAAATTAGACAGATCCCAAGATGGACATTTTGTGTGACGTATTCATCCTCATAAAGCATGAACAAAACAAAATAATTAAATAAAAATTCCCTTACAAGGCTAATTCTGGTCTGTGACGACCACAATGTGTTTTGTGGTTTGAATTAATGGCTGTCATAAGCATGAAACCATCAAATTTCAAGAGAATGAAATTTAAAAATGCTAATTTCCCTATTCAGACTAAGTCATGTTAATGGCTCATGACGCTGTTAATGGATTTCGATGTTTGATTTTAGACATTTTTCTTTCGACCTTTGTATGAAATCTTGGTGCTGAATTGGTGATGTCCAATGAAAATATGGTTCCTTAAGTAAAACTAATTGAGAATTAAAAAAACAAAAGTGTTTTACAGTCCACTGATGAAGGGCTTAATTTTTTTCCTCTTTCTCAGTAAGTATTTGGCTTTACTTGCATATAGAATATTTTTAACCTAATATTAGTCCAGTCAAACATCAACTCTGCAGCAACCTTAGAAAAACTCATATGGACTACAGGTGAAGAGAAAAAAAAACTCATTTTTTTAAGCCCTGAAGGAACCAATATCAAAAGTCAGACCTGTCCCTATGTGTGACTCACTTCCTCATAATGTGACTGACTGGCAGATAAAGTGGGAGTTGAGTTTCTAGATGCTTCTGAAGTCCCCGAATAGGTCATATTGTTCTTCAGAGCGGTAGGAACATGCAACTAGGCCGTTATGTAATCTCACCTTTAACCTACAGATCAGGTGATGCTGTTGACTGGGACACGCCGATGATATCAGAAGAGAGAGAGGAAAGGAGCAATTTAGGGGAAAGCAATGTAAAGGAAAGCCAAATTAACAGGAAATTAATATATAACGGAAGGAAATACATGTATATAAAATTAGAGGAATGAATGAACGTAAATAAATAAACATTTCAATAAATAAAAAACAGTATGAGTCAGAAATGTCAGATTGCTGATGATTCAGGCATTTGACATGCACACAAAACATTTGTGTCTATTTCAATGTCAAACCTGACAAGCATGTAAGGCTGCATGGTAAGCAGTTATACAAGACTGAACAACTATGAATGTGACACATCAAAGATGAAGGTCTGACAGAATATTTGAGCACTGGTTAAAAGAGAGGAAACAGACAGCAGGAGTGACGCGGAAGAAGAAAAGTTAGACAGAGAGATGAAGGGAAAGGAAGACAAAGAAACCCAGATGAATCGAATCATTAAAACTCAGTGATGAATTAAAGATAAATGTTTAATGCTTTCAAAGAGTGAGACTCTGACTGGTGTTCACAGGTGGCAGGGATTTAAAAAGAGATGACAAGAGGAAATTCGGCTTTTAGTTCAGAGTTCCGGATCACATCATCTCCATATTCTCGGCCATCATGCGCTGCTATGCCTTCTCACATTTCAAACTGCTGCACACAGTGACAGCTGAGACCGGAAACGCACAGTTTAAAAATCTCATATTCCCGAGGAACATATGCTGGAAGCATGTGGCATTGTGTGTGTGATATTTACGAAGGAAATGCAAGAGCAAGAAAGCAAGTGGGAGAAATCTGACTGAATTTAATTAACATTCTCATGAAGGAAACAAAGCATCTAGAGCAGAGAATATCTGATCAATGTACATGAATCCAGCAACACTAATGTTTGAATTCTGTATTTTGGCTCCATCTCAGTTCAAAGCTCACAGCTTGGCTCGTAGGACACAGTCAAACTGGCTCTTCCGAGTGAAACATAACCCCTCCCTGTGGAACAGACCGGGCCTCATACGCTATGATATACTGTCAACACACTTCCAGCAAATCTGGGAAGCTCCTGGGTTCACAGGAATAAATTTCCGGTGATGGAGCGAGAACAGAACTTGTGACTCCAAGAGCTCACAGAACGCCTGTCCTTTAACGGAAGCATACAGCCTCAAATGTTCTCCTTTGTTCTCCAACATCCAAAGGGTTGGAAGTCCTTGTTGAACAAGCTCCAGGTTCCATGTAACTGCAGGCTTTTGTAATAATGATACCAATCATCTTTGTGCAGTATGTATGATTACAAACACAAATCATTGCTGAACCCCAGAGAGCATGGCAGCCAACAAAAAGGTGAACAGCAGGTGTTCTGAATAAAACCAAAAAAAAATTTAACTCACACATCTGTAGCAAAAGGCTTGGGTAAATTTTTAAGAGCAATAAGCGTTCTACACACAGAGTGTGTAGCACTCGGCATGTGCCAAATAAGACTTTGTAAATAAAAGAGTTGCCAATCAGGCAACCACTAACTATATAAGGAACTGCAATATAGCTAATACATGTTTAAAATTGAACTGTAACAATGTGCATGAAAATACATCCCAGCTTATTGATTATATAGATTTTTTTTTTTTTTTTCGCTCCAGAACTTTATATTGCAGCTGGAGACAGTTTTCCAGACATCTTGTTAAATTCCACACTAACCCCCGGTCTCACAGACAAGGCTTAAGCCTAGTCCTAGACTAAAATGTAAATCTGAGCTGTAACTGAAAAAAACTTGCACTGACTGATCTTAAAACATGTCAGTGCCTTTGTTTTGTCTTAAGATGCACACCAGTAATTCTTTTTTCTAAGGCATGTTTATAAAAATTACTTATATGTCTTAATTATGGCCTAATCCTGGCTTAGGCTAAACCCTGTCTATGAAACCAGGCCAATGTGTGTATGGAGGCCCTTCAAGCATTGGCAGTGTGTAAAAACTGCCAGGGAGCAAGAAGCGGAAATTAATTTTTTATACAAATCAGGCGGTTTGTACCTAGTTGTATCCTGTTCCTAGTACGTACTTGGTCTATTCTACATCATGAAGCACTTTACAGTCTTGTGGTACTTGCTGAAATGCTGTAGCAAGATTCTAATCAGCATAGTTATTCTGCAAAATGTATAAATATAGATTCATTTCTGCCTCTCTTTTTCCTCACCAGAAAGAATTTCACTCAAAGGACTGAGAACTACTGCAAATGCTTCTGCAGCGAACCTGCTGTCGCCTGATTGGTGAACCTGTTAAAGGGGTGAGCGACCAGAAGGCAAGGGAGAAAAAAGTTAATTTAAGCTTCAAATTGAACAGATTACAATGACGGGAACAAGAGACTATAAAACATGTCTCTTGTAGTGATTCTCAAAAGAGATCAGCATTAGTCTGAGAGCAAGATAAGAAATTAAACCGTCTTCCTTCCATTCTCATTAATCATGGACATCACAGGCCATATTGTCTCAGCTTGCCCTGTAGTTAAACTTGGCCTCTAGCCGAAGTTGCTTGAGCAAATTCCAGGGCGGTACAAAGTTTACTGTAGTACAACTCAGAAAAAAAGCATGAGTTTAGTTCTCAGAGCTGATAGCACTGTGGTCTGTGTGTGTGACAGATCAAAAGACATGATCCCTAGCTCAAACCAGCATGTCTGAATATATCTTTGCAAATCAAAAGGAAATGTAAACTTTCTGAAGAAATAAAAAAAAACATCTCACTGTATGAATACTAAACCTGACAGAGGTTTATCTCATACTAAAGATACCAGTGAATGTTTACAAACATGTGGCTGTTATTGAGATGTTTTTAAAGCAATAGAAACCATAAAAACCAGCAGTTTTGTCCCACACACCACAAACTGTTTGGCTAAACAAATTCAAGAGTGCACGATAATTCAAAAAGTACTAAATTCTCAGCAGTTCTTATGACCTTAGACTGCTGTATTATTTATTTGTTTTTCTGACATTTCACATGTACCCCAGAAAAGACAATGCACAGCAAGAAACACTGAAAAACAGCTGGTTCTCTGAGCACAACATAAGAAAACCAATACTCTTCCACTAGAGTTCAAAGAAGATACAAGCTGCAGCGTCATTCCACAAAATGCCTTTTACTTTTAAAAAGGAGATATTTATGAACTTTTCTTGCTGATTTTGAAGAATATCTTTAAGTGTTAATAGGTTTCATTACATAACCTCAAGCAAATGTAAAAAAAAAAAAAAAAAAAAAAAACTACATACTTTATATACTTTAAAGTCTTATATAATAACAGGGTTGACAGTTTTGCAGTTCATTTATTCATTTCTAGCCTTGTGCCCGAGGCCATGATACTGTAAGGTTGTCAGCAGAAGAGAATTATTGTTGATATTTCTAAACTGTGGTTTACTGTGCAAAATCATAGTAGCAGTGTTTAATATTTAAAATCATCCATTACTGACAAATCTAACAAAATATAAAAGTAAAATTATTAAAAAAAGAAAGACACGTGCTTTATGTTTTCAATGGTATTGTTAATAACAGGAGTTCGGATGATAACAAGGCTGATAATCGGGTTGGAAACACAAGGTTAGAGACCAGCTAAAACATTTATCCACATGAAGAAAGTTTCTGAATTTTTGTTTATGTAAAAGAAAATGTCTATTGTAAATTAAAGTAAAAGTTAGTGACAGCTATTCATTGTTGAAGTCATTGTTTACGTGGGACACCCTTCTGTGGAATGACCCTCCAGTGTTACAAAACATCTCACCTGCGCTACTTCAAAAGAACAGCCAACCATACCTGCAGAACTCTGCACCAGCGGTTAGTGATTTTACAATTATTTTAAAGTATCAAATTTCTTTACCATTGCTGTTTTTCCTCATGAGCTCCCCATGACAAACACGTGGACCTCTGGCACGGATAGATTAACCCTGAGGACACACTCAATCAGTTAATTTTAGTGCTGTGATTTCACCACATCTCACCTCAGTCTCCAACTGCACCAGCTCCATTTTGGGCCATGGTTCTGCCAGTTGAGCAAGTGGCATTGTGTACGCTCCTTCTTGTCTCTTCTCAAATACTCAAAATCGGACGGGAATTTCTTCCGAACCCGTGTATTCCCTGCTGGAACTACCTGGTCTGTCCCTTTGGATCAGGAGCAAACGGGCGACTTTCCTCTCTTACAATCCGCACAGGACGCGCATAGTCACTCCGTAGAAAATTCGAAGCAGTTATTCCTGTTTAAATGACGTTGACGGATTCTCTTCTCGGTCCGGTGATGAAGAGGAGTTGCACAGCCCCGTTCCTGGAAATGAACAAATCTCTCCCAGTCACACACAGGTGGACTCGGGTTTAGAGGAACATGCGCCGTGCGTCCGCGGCGATGAAACGCATCGCCTCCGAGGAAATGAAATAAAAGCTGTTATTGTAATGCGGTGGTTTCTCAGCTGACACTCACTATCGGTGTGCACGCAGACGTAGGAAAAGAGGAGCCGATGCTGTCAGTGTGTTCCACTCCGAACCGAATCCACAGTGTAAAAGTGCATGAGCTTCAGACGATCATTGGTTTGAAGATAGTTCTCGGCCAGCCCCTGTCTCCTACTACCCCTCTACTGACGCCCCTCTTTGGCCACTTACTGACACTGCAAGCTCTCAGCTGTATGGTCACAGGCACACTCTCACAAACGTAAATTGCTACATTTAAAGCTACATTTTGTCATTTTTAAAATAAAAAATAACAAAATGTTATTAACAAAAAGTGCAAAGAAAAAAATCCATCTTCCAAATCACGTCTTTACTTTACTCAAACGTTAAAAAAACCAATAGTACGGTGGCCGAGAGAGCTCAACGCGCTGCAACTTCAGAAAACACATGCAAATAGAAAAAACACCAGCAAATTAAGAAAACATCTTCATCATTTTGACAGCACA
>JAFVLL020018018.1:0-45776 GCA_021397915.2 Tor tambroides | reverse complement strand
TTGCTCAGGAGGCTTAATTGAATTCTGAGTTATGTTTCATTAGTACCAACTCTCATACCTTTGGAAAATAAACACAAATGACAAACTTGTTGACAAAGAGTATAAAGCTAAAAAAAAGTGCAAAGCACAGCTGAGATAAATTCTTATGCTCACCAAGGTTGCATTTATTTGATCAAAAAATATTGATAAATATCTGTTTTCTATTTTAATTAGTGCTGTCAAACGATTAATCGCGATTAATCGCATCCAAAATAAAAGTTTTTGTTTACATGATATATGTGTGTATACTGTGTATATTTATTATGTATATATAAATACAAACACATGCATGTATATATTTAAGAAAAATATGTTATGTTTATATATTAAATATATTTATGTATGACAAAATATAAGAATATAAATATATAAATGTATATACATGTAAATATTTTCAAAATATATACTGTATGTGTTTGTATTTATATATACATTATAAGTATACACAGTACACATACATACATTATGTAAACAAAAACTTTTATTTTGGATGCGATTAATCGTTTGACAGCACTAATTTTAATATATTTTAAAATGTAATTTATTCCTTTGATGGCAAAGCTGAATTTTCAGCAGCAATTATTCCCATCTTCAGTATCACATAAAGACTGAAACAATGATTCTGAAACTCGTAATATCACTGTATACAAACGAGGTAACTTCCACTTAATCTCATTGACATCAATTGAGATAACAAAATTATTCTCTCTTGTAAGTCTCCCTGAGTCTATAAGCTCATCAAACACAAGAAAATGCAATTAAGTTTCAGCTAGAGTCACTTCAAACGACTTTCTGTGTTGTCTCATGTCATAGAAATGTCCCGGACGCAGCTCCCAACCCCATCTCTGTTCTCCTGAGATTAAATTACCAGCTGTAATTCCTGTTGATCTCGACTCTTTAGGAAGAACAGCTCACCTTCATAACTTAATGATTGCGTTTGTGGTATAAGGTGTTCTGTTCTACCTTTAGCTTTCTGCATTAGAGAGTTTTAAGTCTCACTTTTGGAAGCATTCTGAATGTAATGTAGGGTAAAGTAATACTAATGTGCTGGACTTACAGTGATTTTATAGGTCAGCAGGTCTGAGCTAGAGCATAACTCATCTCAGCAGGGTCACACCCACAGACGGGGATATTTCTGTACAAGTTTGACTTTGCTGAACTGAAGTGAGATGTAATTGAGACGATTGGGTGGATTATATGAATAATACATTTGTATTATGGGTCAAGCTTCTATGATCTTTTCAACTATTTTGATGTCCTTTCATGCCTTACACCCTTAAGTAACATGTTGGGTATCATAGCAACTGCCAGGTGAGTAAGATATGTCTCACTAGATCCCATCACACAACTCAAGCATTTAAGCAGTTTGAGTCCTTTGCCTCAAGAATCTCATAAGATGTTAACTCATGTTCATGTTGTTACATGCTGAAATGGGTTAACATCTGATGAGGACTCAATTTATCTTGCTGCATCCCTATTTTCCCTTATTTTTGGGTAACTAGATGGATTATGAACTAGTAATTAGCAAACAGTCAACCCTGGGAAGAGCTTTTGACAACTTGCTAAACAACATGTCATGTTCTTGTGTTTAATTTGTGCATTTTTAGTAACAAGTGGGAAAAAACCCCTCAATATTTACATTCCTGTGGGAGGTAAAGAAATATGTGCCCACTTGCCACTGAAATTGTATTTATATCATCTATATTTGGAAAAATACACATATAAATCACAGAAGAACTGCAGAATATGTTCATATGCATGCTAGACCTTATTTAGTGCCAGCTGATAAAAACATCCCAATAATCCACACGATTACAGTCTATCAATTAATATCTTGCAAATCAAAAATCTGCATATATGTAAGAAACAAATATATCTTTAAGACGTTTTTACCTTCAAATTGTATTTTCTGACTAAAATATGAGTTGTTTATCCATAAAATTGCTTTCTCCTGTGAAAAAGTCATCTGAATCAGGAGAGAAATATGCACAGATCAAGCACCGTTTACAAGTGAAAACAGTCCAAAACAACTATATTGATGGTTTTTGATGAGAGAGGACAACAAGGGATGGATGCTTTCACAAGAGGAAGAATTACAATGGATTATGGACTTGTATTTTGGCCAGAAGGGTTCATTCAGAATCAGGGTTGAGGTCAGAGAGGTGAGATTATTTCCCTCTGGATCTAGGACACGCAGGACACTGGCGTCAGTGGGGGATGTTAGTCGTGTGTTAAGACTCTGTGCTAATAGAAAGGAAATGCACAGCTCTTCCTGTCTCTGAACAAATAAACCAACCCTTATCTAGTGAGCTGTTCTCCTGGAGCCCTTAAAAAGATCAGAAGCCATCACGTGTGTTACTCACAGGGAAAAATGACAAGACAGTCCTTCATGTATTGTGTCATTGGCTTTTACTGGAGGTATTTTTGGAGTGCTTATGTTTTTGTGCAGAATAGCTTATTAGTGGCTTTTAAATCAAAGCCTGTGAGAAAAGCCCAGAACTTCAGAGACATCACTGGTAGAGCATTGTAGCACTTTTGTTTTCATTTTTGAAGCCGTATCAGGGGGATGCTATTTAGAATATTCAAAATTTCAGTGTACCTCAAGCAATAAATTACATTAGTTATTCATAAAAATAGTGATTTGGTAAAGAGATTCCCCATTATTTAATCCCATATCTCAGATATTTTGCCGTTAGGGAGGAAACTCTGACCCCACAATATTGATCTCTCTGAGAGTTATTCTGTGTGCAATTCAGGTCACATTTGTTCTGCTAGAAATGATCACTGTACAGTTACGGCATCAGATTTGTCTTTTTTTGTTCAAATCAATTACTGTATGTAGTGAATTACTGGTTCAGACAGTAGTCAGACAACAGACCAGATCAATTTCTGAATCCGGTGCTCATAATTGTATTCAAAAGTTCATAATAATGCAAATTTCAGTTTGGTTTAGTAGTTCATACTCAAAGCAGGCTAAATGTAGTATGTTAAAATCAGTGTGTTGGTTCTGTACTCTTCAAAATCCCTTCAGGGTCTGGAACTATAAATGGATCTACACTATTTCTGTGTGGAAAATGTAGTTTGGTACATGTCCAAGATACAGTACATTGGTAATATGAAATGATTACCATATTATTTTTATGGTACTTCAAGGACTTCCATAGTCCAGAAACCATGGTCGATTCCTAAATGAAGTTTTTAGTTCAGTGGTATGTATCAAATTACCATGGTATTGCCTTCTGATACTGTACCACACTCTCAGAAAAAAAGGGAAGGGAAAGGGAGTGTGGCCAAGTATGGTGACCCATACTCAGAATTTGTCCTCTGCATTTAACCCATCCAAGTGCATGCACATAGTAGTGAACATACACCCAGAGCAGTGGGCAGCCAATGCTGCGGCGCCCGGGGAGCAGTTGGGGGTTCGGTGCCTTGCTCAAGGGTCTCACCTCAGTCGTGGTATTGAGGGTGGAGAGAGTGCTGGTTATGCACTCCCCCCACCTACAATCCCTGCCGGACCTGAGACTCGAACCCGCAACCTTCGGGTTACAAGTCTAACTCTCTATCCATTAGGCCACAGCTGCCCCCCGTATCCATGGCTGCCCCCCGTGAAAAAAAGGTACAAAAGTTGTCACTGCGGCGGTACCTTTTCAAAAGGTACTAAAATTAGGCACTAGTATGTACACTTTAGACACTAATATGTATTTTGAAGGTACTAAATGCACTCTTTGGAGGTAAATAAGGTATCGAGTTGTATCTTTCTCAAATGTACCCTCCTAGTGCATGGTGTACTTTTTGTAAGGGAGGAACCATTTAATTTCATGGCTATGTGCCATGAAAATACTATGATGTTCTTTGAAGTACCTTGAAGAAGATGTAAAGACCATGGCAGATATAGTATTCATTCAATAGCATGATATATGTCTATAATACATGGCTCTGTACTCTTTTGTAAGTGTTTTCAAGCTTGCCTCTCTGTGCACATTAGGTTCAAATACCCAGTGCTGCACTATTGTGTTCCTGCCAAACATCTAGTTTTTTATCATCCCATAATAAGCACATTACCATGTTGTCATGGATACTTTCAGAACAACACTTCATCAGCCATGAATACTGCTACTGCATAATTCAGTGTAATTTTATTGAGATGAAAATTACTGTGTACTGATATAAAATGTTCCTTCAATATCCTGCTGTGTTCTGATACAACTGATATTTTTATTCTCTGTTCTCCTGTGACTAAATTAGCAGTCATAGGAGGCAGACCAAGCAAAACAGTTCTTCCTATAAATGTTTATCAGTCCCATTCTGTCAGAAAACAGCACATGAGACAAAAAAGTGAAAGGTAGAGTTATTGAGAGGGACAAACCGCTGCTGTTTCTAAGCCCACATGCACCACAGTAGATCTTTTAGTAATGAATCATGCTGCTTCTGGCACATGCTGTGGATTATGGGTGGCTGTATATATACAGTACAAATGGCTTCGCAGACCTCTCTTTATTACCCAGGAAGGTCTAACCGAGAGAGGAGCAAACGCCTTTCCTTAGATCTCACCTCCTGTGGCTTGAGTAGGAGTTTGGGCTTGTACATGTTTGTTTTTAGACTTTCAGAACATGGCAGTTGCTTTCATATATTTTTTATTTTAGCATGAGCATTATTTTACAGAAACTCACAAACTTCCCTTACAAACAAGCAAATAAATAAATAAATAAATAAAATTGCACTTAGATATATTAAATATGTATTATTTATTCAATAAATATAAATTTATTTATTTATTTATTTATTTATTAAATATATTTACAACATTTACAAATAAATGACTTTAATATATTATGGATTTGTACTTTTTAAATAACGTGGAAAAATATCATGAAGCAAGCATTACTCACATTTTCCTCACAAAAAAATATAAATATCTAGTTGAAATGTATACTGTGTTAAGAATAAAAAATGAATATGCTTGTCTAATGTGATTCTAATTCTGCCGTAGCCGCTGTGCTTATTAACCAGGCAATGCAGTCTTGTTAACTGTGTCGAGATGTTCAGTTAATGCCGCAGATACGGTTGTGAAGGGTTGGAACAGGCTCCATGTGCCGTAATGATGTGGATTTAGGTAAAATGCTTATTGCTCCGTGTTCTATATAAAGATAATGAGATCTACCGTGAGATCTATGTGGATGAAATTGCACAGATGAACTCTTTGGGGTGGTGAAGTCCTTTCATCAGCAATTTTCACAATGAGTCTTATTGTTTTGTAATTAGGGTCCAAAAGACTTGCTCTTGTGGATTTCTGGCTGTTTCCATTTTCATTTACCTGGAAAACAGCTGAGCTCAATGTGCAAAGTGAATTAGAGCCATTAAACCAATAGCCAAATTAATAATAATGCAAGGCTTTGTTACTCAATAAGCTTCTTTTGGGACTGTGAAGTGGTTTGGATGCAAAAAGGAGATGCAGACTGATGTGGTTAGTAAAGTCTTTCATCACCAGTCTGTCATTCTTCCTTATAATTTTTTATTTTTTTTTTGCTGTTTTTTTGTGCATATCATTCTCCAATGGAAGTTTTGTAAGTATGCATGACACATAAAAAAGGGTTCAAAAATCTAAACATGTAGTTACTTGGAATATTTGCTTATGGTTCTTGCCTTCAGCTCAACTTTATGTAATCATTTATATTTGGTGTAAATATTTTTTCTGCTTATACAGTAGAGGTGACAGGTCAAAGAAAAGATAGGAATCTTTAGGAATCCCATGAGGGACGCTTGCTTATGTATCTGTATACAGACAGTGACTTTTTCTTCAGAAACATCACACCACTTGTGTTTAGAGGACGTGTATTCATCGCTCCTATCACACACCACATGTTTACTGTCTCATGCTTGTTTGTGAACAGGCTCCAAGCAGCCTGGTACATGCAGGTTGACTGCAGAACGATTGTTTGAGAACTTTCATATTCTTAGACCTGCCCGATCACCAAGGAGGAAGTTTGATGGCAATCGGCGTGTCTAATATTACCTGTTTTGAATTCAGAGAGGTATTTGTGTTTGCATTGGCAACAGCTAGGTTTCCATAGTGCTGGTCTGTGACCTTTTTCTATTGTCTACTTATATCACTTGATCTGACTCATATGCAAGGACAGAATGTATTCTTGAAGTTGTTGAGTTTGAGTTTAATCCCTACCAGTAATCTTTGCTTTAAAATGAAAGCAAAAGATGAGTGAGATTCACAACACCAATTCTGAAATCAGCAGCAGTGTGGTTTGGGTGTTTTGTGATAAGGGCACGAATCAAGCAGTTCTCATGAAACCACCCTGAGAACTTTTTAAAGTGAGTGAAGAGAGTCAAAGGTCTTGTATGCGTATATGTTCTGGTATGTATAACCGGTGCAGTGATTATTATGTAGGGCAAGTGTGAAGATTTGAATGCATGAGCTGTCAACAGATTCGTTATGATTTTATCTTTGGTAAATTTTAGAGTAGTTTGAGCCATAGCTAATGGAGTAAAAGGTAAGAAAGATTTGCCCCTGAAAGAGTAGAGAATGGTGCTGTGTTGGCAAAGCCAAGGAATGCATGAATTGGTAAGATATATACCTTGAATGCAATGTACGAATCTTTGGATAACAGCATCTGCCAAATGCATCTGTAAATAGGGATCCACAGCAATTCCAGAAGGACTGATATTAGATCTGTGTTTGTAAGCATGTCAGGATCGAGTTTGGATTGGATTTGATATGTAAGAGTCGGATTTGCCAAAAAAAAAAAAATGCAGTTTGAACAAAGACTTAAAGAGATAGTTCATTCAAAAGCGAAAATAACCCCATGATTTAGTCACCTTCAAGCCATCCTAGGTGTATATGATTTTCTTCTTTCAGACGAATACAATCAGAGTTATATTAAAAAAAATTCCTGGCTCTTCCAAACTTTATAATGGCAGTGAATGGTTGTTGAGATTTTGAAGTCCAATAAAGTGCATCCATCCATCATAAAAAGTACTCCATACAGCTCTGGCGGGTTAATAAAGGCCTTCTGAAGCAAAACGATGCATTTGTGTAAGAGAAATATCCATATTTAAAACTTTATAAATCGTAATCTCTAGCTTCTGCTAAATGTTGTACACACGTTCACAAAAGAGTAGTGTTCCAGTGGATGATGTAGGACATAGGGGTAGCAATATCATTATGGTGTAGACTCTGCTATTCTTGTACATTTAGTATGATTTTTAAAACTATATCATTGTCATTGTAGTTATCGTCCTTGGTGTGAACAAGTGTGCTATTTTTCAGCATTAAAAAAGAAAATGATGTTCAGATAGCTGTCTGTTATCAGTTGCATCTTCACTTATGTGGTTTCTTTAAAAAAATGATCACTTCCTCATCTCATGGTGGTAGGTTTTAGACATGTTAGCTCTTATCTTCAGCCACATTGACCTCTTACAGTTCACTTTCCATGTTTTCATGAGGGACAACAGTAAAAATCACCTGACAAGGGAATACTAAACTGTACTAAACCGAATGACTTATAATGTCAAGAAAGAGGAAATGAGAAATGAGTAGGGGTTATTGTGGTAATTGTTGCACTGTGTTGCTGAGCACATTCATATTGAGACCTTATTGAAACTAGCAAGAGTAACTCTGCATGCACTTGTACACAGACGCAGAAAGAATATATTAAAATACTCTTGATTGTGTTTCCTACTTTTTTAACAGCACCACAATGTTGCTACTGAATCAAAATACAGTGCAGAATATATTACGTGACCAGTGTAGTGTAGTCTAATTCCCAAAAGAATGACTCTTATAAGCTACTTCTCTTTAGCGCACCAGTAACAGAACAAACATTGTAGTTTGATTCCAAACCGAATGATTCTAATGATTCACTTCTTTTTAGTAAATCAAATGCATACAGTGTGACCATTGTAGTTTGATTCCCAAATGAATGATTCTAATGATTTATTTATTTTTAGTGAATCAAAAACATAAAGTGCGACCATTGTAGTTCGATTCCAGATGGAGTGATTCTAATGATTCATTTCTTTTTAGCAAATCAAGTTCATACAGTGTGACTATTGTATTTTGTTTCCCATTTTAATTATTCTAATGATTATTTTAGTGAATCAGAAACACAGTGCAACCATTGTAGTTCGATTCCCAAATTAATTATTCTAATGAGTCATTTATCTTTAGTGAATCAAAAGAAAGTCCAACCAGTTAAACTTGCTGGGGAGCTAGTGTACTTGCCCACATAACTAGCCCTCATGACTGATTCATTAGCTTTGTCAGTGTTACTGAGTTTTGAATAGAATCATAGTTTCCATGATTCCTGAACAAGAGACACTCATAGTCCAGCTATTTCTAATGAATTAAAACATACATGCATGACAAATGTAGTCTGATTCCTGAGCAAATGACCGTTTCTTTTTAGTGACTCAAAAACATAAATTGAATTAAATGCTTTTTTAAATTTTGTTTGTTTCTTAACAATACCTAAAGAATCATGAACAGAATCATCAAGGAGATGGAATCATTGAGAAGAATCACCTCTCTCTTTTTAATCATTCAGTCATCAAATGCACACCAAAATGTATACAAACAGGCTTTACCTGTTTTCTGTTGGCAGTAAAAGTGCAATGCCCCTGCCAAATAGCACTGGCCTGTGTGAATGCACAATACTGTAAATAGTACAAAGAGCCCAATTTACACAGAAAGAAATCATGTTTTTGTAGAAATTAGTGAAAATGACTGTTCTTATGTTCTTATTGAGTGAGAAGCATGTTTTTGCACAGAAATACTGTTTTATACTGTGTTGCAACCATTTGGTGATGTATCAGCTACATGTGACATTTTGTTACCCTCTTTGTTGGCACATATACAAGAATACGAAACTTCAGTGTAGTGCTTCCTTTTATACAGTTCCGCATCAGACGACTCTCAGACTACCAGACTCTCCTGGGAAAATGACAACAGTCAGCTGTTGTTTCCTCAGTTTGTTATGTTTTAGCTATTTAAGGATTCATTGTGTTTGTTTCTATCCCGGACAGCCCATTTATGGTGATTCAATGTAAATGCATTCTCCAGATTCGATGTATCACTCTTGGCTCTGCGGGTGTTTGGGTTAGGGCCTCTTTCATTTCTGTTTAAACACAGCAGGATTAGCTGATCAGTGTTATTTAACAACTTAAATGTATGGCCAGTGTACTCTGTATGTATACTTTATTTTATTTAACTTGCCCACATAAAAGCCCTCATTGCTTTGTCACTGTTACTCAGTTTTGAATTGTATCTTAGTTTCCAATAACTTTAGCAACTCTGAGGTCAGGTTACCTTATGACTCAGGCTGACAAATGAAAATTCCCACAGTATGCTTGCAAGCAGGTCTTTTAAAAAATTTTCTTAAGTAGTTGTGCTTCTTCACAGTGTTTTGGGTTTATACTCACTGCCAAATCTTTTCCTTGGTTTATGTTATATATGTTGTATTTACACTTCTGCATATTATAACTTTGCGCGTTGCGATTGCATATCAAACCTCCAAGAACCAATGCAGTTTGGCATCGCTATTGTCAAACCTTACATCTTTATGTGTCAAGTCGGAATATGTGCATATGCAAATAATGAATTTTCAACAAAATGAATTGCATTTCTGTCTGTTCATCACACAAAGCTATAATATAACTTCAGAAGACATGCAATATAGCACATATTAAATATTTGTATACTTTTATTGCATTTGTTTGCCTTTTTTGAAGCTTCACTATATACTGTTTTGTATTGAAAATACAGTTCTGCTTTAGTGTTTTACAGAAGAAAGAAAGTGATGACCATTTGTAAACATGTACCTTTAAGTAAATGAAAATTCAATGAAATTTTATCAAAATTAAATTTCATAACAGTGAGCCATATCGACTTGCAGTAAATTTCAAGTATTATGAAGCCATGTGACAGCTTTGTGTGATTTTAGCCTTTCTCCCCAAAAATCAGAAAACACTGTCAACATATATATATATATATATATATATATATATATATATATACACACACACACACATAAAATCAGGCAATGATATATGAACAAACCCCCCTGTAAAACCTATAGAATATACAGTAGTGCATGAGAAAAAAAAAATGTTTTGAGAAAACTGAAGATAGAGTATATATTGTAACTGAAATCTACAGGTGAAAATAAATAAAGTGCAATAAAACAAACACTTATAAGTGTATTTTGAATGTTTCTTACCACTAGTCTGAAACACCACCAAATGGCAGTCCATGAAAAAAATATTGTTTTTGCCTGTAGTGTCTTGCTTTCTGTTCCTCACACAATTATTGTCATACGGCTTCAGAAGACTGTGAATATACTATATGATTCATATAGGCCCCTTTTTATGGAACTTCTGTGCTGTTTTTTTTTTTGTGCTTGACAGCCCTAGTCCTTGCTCACTTCCATTATATTAAAAATACAGCTTTTGTGTTCTGCAGAAGAAAGAGCTTCGCAGCTTTAAAACAACATGCGGGTGAGCAAACAATGACAGAATTTATATTTTAAGGTGAAGTATTAATATATGAACTTCTTTTTTGTACTTTATTTAGTAGGCCTATATTCATTTGGTTCCTGTGTTTGTGGTAACCTGCAGTAAGGAGCTGTGCGTTCATCTATTTAGGGAAGGTGAGCAGTTACTAGGTGACCCATTTGCAAAGTGAACTGTAGTGTCTCAGGTGACACACTCTCCTCCTGTCACACTAATGCGTCTGTGCTCTTGCCAGGACGGATGGAGAGAGTGTCTGCTGAAGCCCAAGCTCACATTATCAACAAAACCTAGGAAAAAGAAAGCTTGACTGGTCTAGTTACACCGGCTTTGGTTTATCTTTATACTCTGAAAGCAGTATCAAATTATTTGAATATTTAAATCAACCTCCAGAGAATGTTCTGAATTTCAGAGTTCCATGTAATTCTGCTTATGCTTACCTGTTATTTAAAACAATTATTCTGTCATTCTTAGATTATGAATTACAAAAATTGTTTTTGGGTTTATGGAAACTGTTGGCTTTTTTGATAATGCCTACACAACTGAAAGCACACAAGGTGTGAGAGAAGTGTGAGGTGTGAAGTTCTTCTATATATCCTTTAGGTGTATTTGACCTTAAAGGTGCCAAGTGAGCTGACCAAGGTAGGTGTTTTTATAGACAAAGGAAAGTTATGTGGCATTTTTAAAAGATGTGCAGAGATATAGTTATCTGGTAATCAAATCTGTTAAGATATCCTATACCACAGGGTTATTGAGAAAAAACATTTCCCTCAGATAACACCTTCAGTGAGAAATCCCCTGATTGCAGGTTGCTATTTTTAAGATCCAATGCATTCAGAGCCAGTATTATTGATTTATTGAACATACATTTTCGTGCCAGTGTGTAAGTTCTTATCCATAGTAAATGAGTGCAAAAACAAGATATTTACATCAGCAACAGACAGACGTAATAATATATCTGTGCTTAAGAGCTACAAAAAACTTATTCTTAATATCTTTATATTATATTAAAATCTTTTAATTGTCTACCTTTATTTAAGTTTATTTTAAGGATGTCTACTCTGATAAATAATATGTATAATATATTGTTAAATATAACATAATATATTTAATTATATATTATATATCATATATTATGTATAATAAAAATATCTAAAATATACGAGCAATCCTTATTTAGTATCTTTTATGTACACACACACACACACACACACACACACATATATATATGTGTGTGTGTGTATGTATGTATGAAACTGGTGTAATGTTGTACAATTTCCTATTTTCATGTGCATTTTCCTTGCCAAATTTAGTGAGGTTTATGCATAAACCGAGTGCAAAAAAGATCATGTAAACATATCTTGTTTTACAGATGTAAAAACATAATAGATATAAATAGGTATTGTTGCATGAAAACAAGTCTCAGATACTAATTCAGAATAGGAGGATTTGCAGTGCACATTAAAATTAAAATTGTCCTCGGACCTTGTTGCCTAGTGCCATGTGAACCTCAGAAAACAAATATTCCCAAGCTTTCCATGACAGCTTTATTGAGCAATTTACAGTATAGAGAGCCATAAAAGCAGTGCATGTGTCTCTTGCTCAATTAAGAGGATTTACATTAAGCATCACAATACACATTAACTACAGACAGAGAGATTCTATTAAGTGCAACAGTAATGCATGAAAGGCATATGTATATTTGTAACTACATCTTTATATATCTTTCTTAATGTGCAACGATACGCCTGCCCTCCCCGAATCGCATTAGCATGAAAGCCTGCGGACATGGCTGTTCCTGTCTGAAACTGTGTGTGTGTGTGTGTGTGTGTGTGTGTGTGTGTGTGTCCTTGACTGTAGGTCATGCTTCATGCTGCACTGCTGTGTACATGCCAGGATGCTCTTTGGGATTTAATGCAGTACAGATTAGCTGCTTGTTGGTGTGTGTGTGTGAGTGAGAGATTTATGCTGTTATTCACTCTGATTTATATCACCAGACAGTGTTCTTATGTAACGCATCGATTCCTGGGAGCTTGGGTCTGTCACCTTGTCATGAAGGCAGTGTGTGTCATGGTGACGTCATTAGCATAATCCCGTTCCTCGGCTCTCACTGTGAATTTTGACGTCAATGTGCGCTGCTGCACCGTCAGGTAAATCAATGATCATGTAAATGAGATTGAATTATGATGCCTTACAGGTTGTGAGGCGAGGAGTCCTCTGACTCCCACTGATTTTATCTGCAAAACAGCCCTGACTGTGCTAATATACATGTCGGTTATGGTGAATAAGCATAGAGGATGGCATGGCATATTAAGTTGTACTAATGGCTTTATGATCCATTTGGAGTGAAACAATGTCATTAAATCATTAAAGGTGCTGTAAGCCATCCACTTTGCTAACTTCTCCAAATCGTGGGCCTTCAAAAAATATGTGAGCAAACTAGTTATTTTAGTATTATTTTTATTTTAGTATTATTTATATATTATTATAGTTTTTATTAATATTTTATTCATTTTTATTATTTATATTTTTATTTTTATATTAGTAATATATTATTATAATACTAAATTATATTAGTAATAATTATATTAGTAATTTTATTATGTGTTAAACTTAAATATTACAATTTAAGTTTAGTTTTCATTCATTTCCAGGTTGTAATTTTAGTGCTTCAACTTAAATTAATTTTATGTAGTTGCCAATTTACCATTTGTAATTTTCGTTTAGTTTAATTTTTTCGTATATTTAGATTTTTATTTCAGCTTTATTTCAATTAATAAAAATGTTTTAATAGTATTAGTTTCAAATATAATAACCGTGGAACACATCTGATGTCGCTGATCATATAAAATGATTTGTGATCAGTTAATAATGTGTAGGCTGCTCTTCTGGCTCCTTTTCCAATGTTTACATAGTCTAGGGCTGTCATATAGAGACTTATTACTGATATCTGACAGTAAAGATATTTTATTGTGATATTCCCAAAATATATCACTTACAACACCTATAAACTTAGCGATAACTCAGGATAGCTGCTAATCATTAGCTAATCAGATAAAAAAGGTCAATGGTCAATGTCTTAGACTCTACTAGAAGCACAATAAAGGTTTGGAGTAATGGTTTTATTCAGGTTGTAGCCTCTGTCAAAGCAAGTGGCTATTAAACTATCCATTAGCTGGTGCTTTAAATTTTATAGACATTTTAGAGTCAAAAATAGCATTTTATATATATTATATAGTTCTATTTTTTGACAGTGTTTGTTCTCAGGGTGGTGTTGGTGCAAAGACATGTGCATGACTCCTTTGTGAAAAAACTCATGCATTTGAATGACAAATAAATTCAATTTTCTTGTTCGCTTCCAAAATTTTGAAATGTGCATGTGTAGCTAATTTTATTTTATTTGTGGCCTTTGTGCCAAATACCCAAATTAGCTGCAAAATTGCAGTAATATGCACACAGATTCTCAACTTTTGGGCCAATTACTATTCAGAAAATATTACAGATTTAACTGTACTTACACTATTGGATGAGAACACAAAAACGGGAATTTGATTGACAGGCAGTCTGACCAGTCATAATGCCGAATCTGCCATATTGTCCGACAAAAAAAAAAAACAGTCGATTAATGTCGGTGGACTTGGTGTGTATTGATGTCTTTCTATGGTTGAAACAAGATACCTTCTGATGTTCATTCATGTTTATTTCATGCTATAACTAGTAAAGCGGAAGAGATGATCGGTTCACATGCCACTTGAACTGAGGCACTACAGCGATCTGTCACAACACTTTAAAGTGCCACAAAATGGTATTTATTGTTTGAATTTCTTAAAAAATACAAAATTTGAAAGCTGTCCTCTTTGCTCCGTGATGTATTTTTCACTGTGGGTCTTTGTGAAGGGTCAATTGAGCTGTAGAGCTGCTTTATAGCAAATAGTTTCATAATCAGTGAACTTTGCGACATTGACACTGAATTGAAACAGCATTGAACTGAATAATAACAGTTGTGCCTATTGTGGAACGACAAATTGAATTTGTTTCATAATTAATGAACTTTGCAACATTGACTGTATTATTTTCCTGTTTATGAAACTGCTTTGAAACAATCTGTTGTGTATAAAGTGCTATATAAATATATGTGACTTGATGAGAATTAAGTTATACACATTCTTGAAAAAGTAATTCGGCTATGGATGGTTGGAGAAAACATGTACATATTCAATAAATGGCAATAAAATCACTGCCTAGCACCTTTAATTGCTGAAATTACATCATGCTCCCATATTCAAACAATTACCATTCAAATGGGGCATTCGTAAATAAAATTGACAACACGACACAGAGAATAAGCATAAAATATCTTTACTTAAAATATCCTCTTTGAAAATAGCAGAACAGAGTATGGCTGAACAATATTGCTTAACAAAGCCCTCGAATTCAAGTAAAGTGCATTCAATAACACGTTACACAATATATTTCAAACCTGTTGACTTTACAAACACATAACATAAGACATGAGCCCTGCATGGTCCCAGTGCTTTAGAGGAGCTGATGGTGACCACCTTGCTTAACCTGCAAGATTTGTCTATTGGCATGTTGGGTTCTATTAAGACTCACTGTGTTGCTTGTGCATCGCTTTGCAATACAGCTGAAGAGACAATTTACTCAAAGTCCAAGATTAAAGTATAGAACAAGAAACGGCACATTAAGGAATTACATAGGAGTTTCATGCAATTATTGCTACTGCTTTTAAACTGAAATCTTGTGCATATCAATTGCTATAAATGACATCTTTCAGAAACACACACAGGAAAATGCAATTAATATCTGAGGCACAAATACTCCAAATCAAAGCTGCTCTGATTGCACAGTATGTGCTAGATTTTGTGCATGATTTCCCTGCATGTCCACATGGATATTTTGCCACGTGTGTTCATTTACCATAGGGGATTTTCTAGATCTTGCAGCCTGATAGCAGTGTGCATTGGGTTTCATTAAGCTTCAGCACTGCTGAGACAGCCAGAGATTACAGCTTGGCAGGGAAGGACAGCAGCACAGATGGCATCTGTTCGGGAAACTGCCGATCTGCCGTACCTTTGCTTTTTAATCTGAGATGCTGGTCTAGTCTCTAGAGCAGAGGTGCCCAAACTTTAATACAAAAGACCAGAAATCAAACTTGATTGAGGGCTGTTAGCCAAAAGTAAATGTTGTATTACATAAAACTACACTGAAAACAAATGTAAAATACTCAGATATTGCTAGTAAATTTCATAAATAATTACAAAAATGAAAGAATGAATCAGTATTTTCTGTTAAAATGTATTCTAATATATATATATATATATATATATATATATATATATATTTTAATCTTGTTTTATTTAATTAGTATATTTTTAATAATTAATTTCATTAATATAAGCAATAATTTGTTTTATTCTGTACCTTTTTACAGTGTATATTATATTAAAATGCATTACATAATTTAAATAATTAAATAAAAAACATTATTTTCTTTAAATGTTTACATTTGTTTTAAATCAAATTCAATTGATTGTTTTTTACATCTCAGTCCAAAAATAAACAACAAAAAAAAAAATGTTAAAACAAAGTTAGAAATTAAGATATTCTTCAATGGCATATTTTTTTTAAACTTTTTTTCTTCCTCTTATGATATGAACTCCTGTGGCTGAAACAGAAGAATATGGCGCTAGCAATGCCAAGGTCGTGAGTTCAATTCCCAAGGAATGCATGAACTAATTAAAAATGCAATGTAAGCCATTTTGAATAAAAACTTCTGACAAATGCATAAATGTAAATATAATATGGCGGGCCAAATCAAATGTCATCACAGGCCAGCTCAGTTCAGATTTGGGCCTCTGCTCTAGAGCAATACAAATATACTTAAATACTCCATGTATATATTACTTCTCTTGTCTGTCTATGCATCACATGTAAATCAGAGCATCATACAAAATTGGCACCATATTCTAAATCCAAATAATTCAAGCATTTGCACTAATGAATGAAGAAGGAGAAAGAAAGAGAAAGGGACAGTACAAACACATGATTCCCTGCATAGCCTCTTTACTCTCCAAACAGCACATCTGGTCTGCTGGGCAGCTGGCAGGTTGCCCAGCATCCCTGCATGGAGGGTGAAGGTGCTTGGAGTCCCTTGACCTGGGGGCCTCACGCTTGCATATCCTGCTAAAGAAGGGAGGGAAGGGGAGGAAGAGGGTCCGGGGGGGTCTTTCATTTGAAAGATGCGCGGACCTTACGACCTTTCAGAGGCTGAGGGGGGCGATAGTTGTTCACCATGCAGCAGGCCTCCTCATCCTTTGCTGTAAAAAGCAGAGATCGGAATTTTTTCATCTGTGGAGGAAGAGAAAGAAAGGGAAATAATGTGAGTTTTAAGCATCTGTTACTATTTATTTAATATTCAGTACTTTTATCGATTTGACTGCACTGTCACTGTTGGATGAGAGTATTTGAATTGAATTTAGCTGGATAATGACACTTTTGACACTTATGTAGAGTTGCTTTACAGCTTAATTAAATTTGTTTCATAAATGATGATATTTGCAACATTGATACTGAAATGAACTGAGTCAACATCGAACTGACTTGAGCTGAATAACATTAAGGTGATTTGAGATTAATTGAACTGAATTAAACTGAGTAATACTGAACTGACTCAAGCTGAATTGAACTGAATTGAATCAACTTTGAACTGACTTGAGCTGAATAACACTGAACTATCTTGAGTTGAATTGAACTGAATTGAACTGACTATCATTTAACTGACTTAAGCTGAATTGAACTGAACTGAATAAACATTGAACTGACTCAAGCTGAATTTCACCAAATTGAATCAACAATGAACTGACTCGAGATTAATTTAACTGAACTGAATCAACATTGAACTGACTCAAGCTGAATTTCACTGAATGTAATCAACATTGAACTAACTCAAGTCTAACTGAACTGAACTGAATCAACATTGAACTGACTCAAGCCCGAATTTTACTGAATTGAATCAATATTGAACTGACTCAAGCTGAATTGAACTGAATTAAACTGACTAACGTTTAACTGACTGCCTCGAGCTGAATTGAACTCAACTGAATCAACATTGAACTGACTCAAGCTGAGTTTCACTGAATGTAATCAACACTGAACTAACTCGAGCCTAATTGAACTGAACTGAATCAACATTGAACTGACTCGAGTTGAATTTAACTGAACTGAATCAACATTGAACTGACTCGAGTTGAATTTAACTGAACTGAATCAACATTGAACTGACTCAAGCTGAATTGAACTGAACTGAATAAACATTGAACTGACTCAAGCTGAATTTCACTGAATTGAATCAACAATGAACTGACTCGAGGTGAATTGAACCGAACTGAATCAACATTGAACTGACTCAAGCTGAATTTCACTGAATGTAATCAACACTGAACTAACTCAAGTCTAATTGAACTGAACTGAATCAACATTGAACTGACTCGAGTTGAATTTAACTGAACTGAATAAACATTGAACTGATTCAAGCTGAATTTCGCTGAATGTAATCAACATTGACCTGACTCAAATCTAACTGAACTGAACTGAATCAACATTGAACAGACTCAAGCCGAATTTTACTGAATTGAATCAATATTGAACTGACTCAAGCTGAATTTCACTGAATTGAATCAAAACTGACTGCCTCGAGCTGAACTGAACTCAACTGAATCAACATTGAACTGACTCAAGCTGAATTTCACTGAATGTAATCAACATTGAACTAACTCGAGCATAATTGAACTGAACTGAATCAACACTGAACTGACTCGAGTTGAATTTAACTGAACTGAATCAACATTGAACTGACTCGAGTTGAATTTAACTGAACTGAATCAACATTGAACTGACTTGAGCTGAATTTCACTGAACTGGATCAACACTGAAATTAACATTTTCCTGTTAATTACTGTGAAGCTGCTTTGAATCGATCTGTATTGTATAAAACACTATATAAATAATGGTGAATTGACTTTACTATTTATGTATAGGGAAATGCTACTAGTTCTGCAAACTGGTTAAACATTAACCTCCTAAACAAACTCATTTTCATTCATTCTCACATTTTGAACAGAATATCATGTTAAGTTATTTTTGTTTTCATAAAGTCAATAATTCAACAGTCAGCTAGGAAATGAGGCATGGCCACCTGAGGTTATGTACACATTACCAGCCTTGAACCAAAGTTGTGATGCAAACATTCGACAGGGTCATGTTAATTTTCACATAAGGGCTAGATACCGCAGAGGTTGAATGTAGAAGAAAATACAACTTACAATGAAAGTTTTGCACATATGTTTACAATTTCCTCAAATGAGGACAAATGTCTAGCTGGTTTTGAAAGCGGAAGGCCTTAAGACTAAATAAACAAATAATAATGTCAATCATAATTGGATGTTTTTGCTAGACTGCATGCATTTGGGTAGCTAGCATGATGTTTTAGGTAGTGACTGCAGTATATAAATACAGTTTTTATGTAGATATATATTAATTCATTCATATTAATTACATGACCTAAGGAGGTTATGCAAATTTGTGTTTCATATAGATGCAATTTGTGATTTTAATCCTGTTCAAGTTAACAAGCCTGTGTTTTTTATGAGTCAGCAAGATGTTCTTTACTCTCTTGCACATCCATATCTCTACTATGTGAGATGCCACACTTCACTGTTAAGAATGTGACTTGTAAATTCCACATCTATGCTTGTATTACTGGTATAAATTGTGTTATGAGCATGACCTGCTTTGAGCTGACGCTGATTGTCTGCTTGCAGACGATCCATGTGACACTCTCGAGCAGAGGAGGGGTGGTCAGAGACCCCAGGTATGTCCAGTAATCCAGAGACTCCGGGAGCAGGATGGTTGGGTTAAAGTTTGTGAATGAGGTCTGCGTTCCCTGCAAGATAACACATACAAATGGGCCATGAATGAAGCAGAACTGATTTTAATATTTAGCATGAAGTAAAACTGACAACAAAATGTAATTGAATTGGTAGACATGCCTTGCACTTGATTGCATCCATAGCATCCAGAAGCTTCTGAAGATTAGGATTGTCTGCACCAATCTGATAAAAAAAAAAATCAAACGAACAAACAGAGAAACTATTTGTAATTTTTATCTTAAACTAAACATTTGTGGAATAAATGTAACTAAGGCACAATATTTTATTTAATTTTATTTTGTATTTTTTTAGAAATATGACCTAAATATGAGACTTAAACCTAATTTAAAATTTTCTTCAACCTAATTTGAACATTTGCAGGAAGAAAGTGACTAAGGTACTGTATTTAAAATTAAATTAAATTAAATTAAATTAAATTAAATTAAATTAAATTAAATTAAATACAGTACCTTAGTCACTTTCTTCCTGCAAAATTAATTAATGCATTTTAAATTAGGTTTAAGTCTCATATTTAGGTCATATTTCTAAAAAAAATAAAAATAAATAAAATAAAATTAAATTAAATTAAATTATTTTATTTTATTTTATATGTGTTTGCTGACAATGTGGTTAGTAAATAGGCCTTAAAAAAGTTTTAAGTTTTAATTCTAATTTTAATTTTTAGTGAATTTGTCCCAGTGTTTGCTTACGAAGTGGTTAGTAAATTGGCCATGAAAATGTACAACTGCACACAGACCTCTAGAAAAACTCCAACCACAGCAAGACCATCAGGCTTACTGGCTGCTTCCCCAAAGCTGGGATATGCTGTGTTCCAGTGGACCAGATGGAGCTAAAGATGAGATTATTAGAACATTAATACTTAATTATTAAAGAAAACATCTCACATCATCATTTTCCCAGTACACTCAGAGATTCATACCTCGGCTGGGTAGCATTTCCCATTGACTGTGTGCTCTGAGCCCTTGTCATCACTGGCTCCCCAGTGGAAGTGGAACTGCTTGAGTCTGTATTTGCCTGAGATTGGGCCTTTCGTCAGAGCTAATGCGGGCAAACACGGGGAAAAATGATAAATGTGATGTCAAAGTCGATGGTTAAACTCGTTACACAGGTTCCATCTACTGATTCTGTCCAAGTTCATGTGAATGACACTTAAACCATTCACTGCTTTTGAGCTTCAGTGCAATTTTTTGTGTGTACATGTGTGTGATTTCCCACAATTATAAGTAAAAGTAGCTGTGTCACTGAAGGACGAAATAGCTGAGGGGTCAAGGAGGTGTTGCACTGGTATTTTCACACATTAATTTAATTTTAGGCTTTACACCTGTTCAGACATGCAATAAAATAAACTATAACCTATAAATAAACATAACCTATAAAAATAGTGTGCAAACTATCTATTTAAAGACTTTTAAACACTCCAGTATAGCATACTTTTGAAAATTAATGTTTAACTATGTAGTTACAGCAAAAGCCAACTTTTGAAATACTTTCCAAAGCTTCCTGAAAGAGCATGTTCAGTAGCACGCAGCTATATTCTCGTAATAATACCGTGGGATTGCATTAGTGTCAGACGCAGCCTCATTATTATATAACTTTTCCTTCTAAATATTATCTAGGTTAACACTGCAGTCGTTTCAAGAACCTTCTGCCTAAGTAAAGCTAATGATTAATACAGGAATAGACGTAGCTTAGTTGATTATAAAAAATTAACAAAGAGGTCACAAACTTGAGCTGTCGCCATCATCGGCGAAGGTCACTTGGAAAGAGTGTCCATTATTCAGGATGTCCAGTGAAGTGGAGGGGTCGTACTGCAGTTGAAGTGGTTTCAGAGATTCATCATAAGACGCTCCACTGAGTTGAATGTCTATCGGAGACTGGCGAGGTCCATTAGCAATGGGGAAATTTTCACACCATTTCTTGGGTCCTGCAGTGGGAGGTGATATAGAGGTTAAACAATATGCATCTGGGACAAAAATACATTTACAGCACATAAAATTTGATTTAAAAATAACTAATTCTGCACATTTGAGCAGGCCTATAACTAGCAAAGACATCCCTCCAATATTTAGATTATATGTATTTTTTTAATGGTTTCTTTTTAAATTACATCAGTTGCTATATATATATATATATGTATATATATGTATGTGTGTGCGTGTATGTGTATATGTATGTGTATGTATATGTATATGTATATATATATGTATATATATATATATATATATGTGTGTGTGTGTGTGTGTGTGTGTGTGTGTGTGTGTGTATATGTGTATATATATATATATATATATATATGTCCTTTATGTTTAAAAAAAAGTACACATCTGAGACAAAATGTACATAGCCTAATGGATAGAGAGTTGGACTTGTAACCCAAAGGTTGTGGGTTCGAGGCTCAGGTCCAGCAGGGATTGTAGGTGGGGGGAGTGAATAACCAGCACTCTCTCCACCCTCAATACCACGACTGAGGTGAGACCCTTGAGCAAGGCACCGAACCCCCAAACTGCTCCCTGGGCGCCACAGCATTGGCTGCCCACTGCTCCGGGTGTATGTTCACTACTGTGTGCATGCACTTGGATGGGTTAAATGCAGAGGACAAATTCTGAGTATGGGTCACCATACTTGGCCACACACCCCTTTCCTTTCCCCTATATATATATGCATTTGAATTGTAGTGTCCAATATTATCTGCTTTTGGGATTAAATAAAATTCCACGATTATGTGAAGAAGAAAAATATCTTTAAACCATTGCCTTTAATAATAATAATAACAACAATAATAATAATATAAAAATATATATTTATGTGCATTTAAAGCATGCATTTGAACTGCAGTGTCTAAGGTATTATCTACATTTGGGATTAAATAAAAATCCACAATTATGTGACAAAGAAAAAAATTCTTACATCATTGCCTTTAATAATAATAATAATAATAATAATAATAGTAATAATAATAATATTTATGTTCGAACAAAATGTACAAAAAAGAAACTGTTTAATTATATCCTTTTGAATAATAATAATAATAATAATTATTATTATTATTATTATTATTATTATTATTAAATATTTTATGTGCCTTTTAAGGGCAAGAAAATTGCATTTTAATTGCACAGTGTCTAAGGTATGTTCTGCATTTGATATGAAATAAAAATCCACATTCGTATCAAGAAAAAAGTATATACGTTTGACAAATTATATGCATAGTTATGCACATAATATACGTAAAATCTGTACATTTTGCACTTGTCACTGATAGTGCTGACCGTGCAGTAGCCAAGGTGAACATGTCTTAGTTGCAAAGAGGGCAAATGCAGATAATGAGGCAAAAAAGACAGAATCTGTGATACATTTTGTATTCACATAGCCTATGAAATCATGCATGAATTATTAAAATCCTAATTGAATGGGGGGTCTTACCGTTATGGTCTCCGTATCCCCATCGGTTAGACATTATGACAGCTGCGCCGCAAGAGTCTTCAAGTGTCCTGAAGCAGTGTCAGTGTCCTCGGACAGATGAGCTGGATCTGGAGGTTTATATAGCGGCTTTCTGGACGCTGTTCGCCCACATGACCGTACATTAAGTGTGATCAGCAGCAGGAGGAGCTACGCGAGAGATCGATAATGCACGCTCTCCATCGCGCGCGCTCTCTCGGAATGCGGGATTTCATTGGCGGGAATCTTCTGCTTTGATCTGCTGCTACATTCTTACCATTCTGTGATTGCGTAATCAGATACTTGTGGCGCGCCTGGTTCTGGTGACGTAGAGTGACAGTGTGACATAGTAATAATGACAACGAGTGCAGTAGATTCATCACTAGCTGAGCAAATGAATTGCGGTTTTGCGCAACGCTCTGCTACTTTAGCTGGTGTTTGACGCTTTACAAAGACAGACCCCGTGACTGAAGACAGTTATATGGAAATATGTTTTTAAAACGGGATACCTTAGCTACTCAAATGATGAATGTAGTACTATCAACATAATGCCTTTATAGCCTACATATATCCTACAGTATATCACTAATATAACACTCACAGATAGACTAATAATAGCCAGAGTAATTTGTCATTATTATTAGCCTATTATTTTTTATTATTATTTTTGGCTCAAGAATAAATAATAGGTTATAGAATATGAACTTTATCGATTTTAATAGCTATAAACATTGTAGCATACAACAGAGAAAATAGTTTGTAATTTCTGCAGATACTGAAACCAATGCTATTTTAGTCGAGATATTTTTAAATAACGTGTATATTATTTCTAAATGTATATGCATATGTAAAGTTACTAACGTTCTGACTTTGTAAAGCTCTTTATCGATGTACTTGAATCTGAACTTGCACTATACAGTGATTGATTGTCATCTGGTGGTCGAGAGTCGAAACTACTATTGACCAAATCATTTCTAATGTATATGAACAAGCAAATGAGTTAAATTAACAAATAAAGAAGGGTCAAATGTAGCCTGCAAATTTGCACAAGTGTATGTGTAGACCAAATATGCATTTATATATTTTCATCGGCTATAACATGTGGGTGTACATTTTCAGTAATTATTTAAATTAGTTTAATAGCTGATTACAATAATTATTATTATTTAAAGAAATAAATAATACATCTATTTTACTGTATTCTAGATTTTTAAATTGTATATATCTGAACAATCTTCAATTTCTTACGGGTGAATAAACACATGCAAACAAACGTATGTGTGAATTGCAGATTTTGTAGAGTTGAATGGACAAATAAAATAAGGTTCGCAATAATTTATTCCATTTTTTTTTTTACCTTAATCAGTCGTGACCAGTTGGCTAATAGAGAATATTTACATAGATCAGTGGTCGTGACCTTATCTAAAGTTTTCACGCACTCTCCACAGCACTAGATGGCGCTGATTAACAGTACAGTGAAGGAAAAGCACAGAAGTCGCAGTAGACACGTGGATGTGGGAAAGAGCTGTTGATAGTTGAAACTACGCGTTTCTATTTATGGAATAGATGCAACGTTTTTATATGTAGCTTTATTTGTTTTGTCAGACACGTTTAATTTATAATCGAGTGTTATCAAAGCGTGACCTAGCCACGTACTGGTCCATGTCTGCTGTCGATGATTTAGTCTTTCACATTGCGGCTTCACTGAGTTGAGTTGTCATCAGAAAGTCTAACTTACAGGGAAAATGGGCAAAAATAAACAGAAAGGCAAAAAGCAGCAGAATGTATTTCAGGTTGCGAACAAACAGTCAAAACCCAAGACCAAAGCGAAACCCGTCAAGACCTCCTTGAAACACGTGAGTTGAAGATTTGTTTACATCGGTAAATGCGCCATTGTGACTGCACACAGCTTTAAAGATTTTTGAATATAAATAAATTGAAATTCTGCCCACAGATAAACACTTTGAGAAATGAAAAAGTGGAAAGCTTAAATCAGATGTTCACCGAAGTACAGCGAGATGTCAAAAGTATATCAAAATCAACAAGTGAACCCAAAAAAGGACAAAAGGTGAGTTTTTTTCCTGCTGCTTTTTTCTTATTTGTAGCTTTAAATTCGATAACTAGATTACATGAACTAATGTACTAATGATAAACAGCCACAATGTCCAAATACGCAATTTTGCAACTTTTGTTATGTTTTTGTGCTTTGTCTCTAAATGCCACTGTCATGTTTTGTTATCAAATGCAATGCCATTTCATGCCTCATGTGGTCAGATACTTCTTGCACTGTACATGCTTTGTGTGGACCATGATATGTGACCTTGGACCACAAAACCAGTCATAATTGAAAGCTGAATAAATAAGCTTTACATTGATGTATGGTTTGTTAGGATAGGACAATATTTGGCCAAGATACAACTATTTGAAAATCTGGAACCTGAGGGTGCAAAAAAAACTCAGTATTGAGAAAATGGCCTTTTAAGTTGTCCAAATGAAGTTCTTGTCAATGCATGTTACTAATCAAAAATTAAGTTTTTATATATTTACGGTAGGAAATTTACAAAATAGCTTCATGGAACATGATCTTTACTTAATATCCTAATGATTTTTGGCATAAAAGAAAAATCGATAATTTTGACCCATACAATGTATATTTGGCTATTGCTACAAATAAACCCCAGCGACTTAAGACTGGTTTTGTGGTCCAGGGTCTCATATCTCATGTAAACTGTATATTTCAGGTGGTCAGAGAAGCTCCACGGGAGGCTGTCAATGTAGATAATGCTGCACAGCTTTTCTCTCAACTGTAGAAGACCATTTCAACATGCAGAATATGAACTAATCACAGACACTTCATACCCAAATAATCTAACAAAAACAGTTCATAATGACTGCTGATCATCGATATTATTTATTACATGAGTATCCATGCAATCCTATTTTGTGTAGTTTATTTTTTGCAATCTGTGCAGAACTACATGATTTCTATTTCCCTTGTAGGAATGGTTTTGTAATGCATTCAGGAACAGTGTATGCTAATCACACAACCAAGCTTAATATCCAAAAAATACATTAGTAAGTTTTCCTAGAGCACTGATTTTTTTGCATTTGAATATTGTCTATGCTTGCTGAAGCATAAAGAACAAAGTCATTAAAGACTGAATTCTGTCAGAGCTGTTTTGTAATGAGTTGTGCTTCTGTTATATTGAGTCAGCTGTAGCAGGCTTTATATATTCTTCGGATCAATGTTTGAACTTGTGACCCAGTGGAAAGAGCGATGGCCACGCGAGTCGCTGGAATTGAGATTGTTAGGTTGGTAGATCAGGCACAAATTAAAATTGTGTAATTTACTCATGATTGTGTTGTTCCAAACCCATATGATTAAAATGGAAGTCAATTCAAGAGCAAAGTTCTACTTTAATTCCTGTATGCAAAATCTATCTCGAGTCCTTTATTGTACTGGTGAGTTTGAGAACAAATAAAATTGTTGAGTGAGACATTTGTTTGTGTATGTGGATTATATAGATTATGTGTATTAGTAAATTTAAAAAGAAGAAATTCATACTTTTATTTAGAAAAAATGTATCAAATTGATCAAAAGTGACATTGAAGACCTTTGTAATATTACAAAAGATTTCTGTTTCATATAAATGCTATTTTAAACTTTATATTCATCAAAAAATGCTGAAAAGGTGTACAATGTTTTCCACAAAAACATGAAGCAGTACAACTGTTAACACTGATAAGAAATTTTTCTTTAGCACAGAATCAGCATATTTGTATAATTTCTGATTCATGTGACAATGAAGACTGGAGTAATTTTGAGAATTCAGGTTATAGAAAATGAATAAGTTTTTTTAACAGTAATACTTTCACAATATTACTGTTTTTGTTGTATTTTTAATCAAATTAATTCAGTCTTGCTGAACATAAAAGACCTTTCAAAAACAATAACAAAAAATCTTACAACCCTAAATGTTATTTTTATTATTATAAGTTTTTATGTTTGAGAGAGGCACTTTTAATGTGAATATTGTTTCTTTATTTCCAATGTGTTGTGATAACAGCTCAAGACCACTAGAGGCCAGACATTTATAATAATAGCGCTACATTAACAGCAAGACTGCATATCACCAGACAAATACTTTTCTCCTATTCACTTGAAATATAAATAAATGTTAGGACAAGTATATGACTATTTCTTAATAAACAGGTATCTGAATGTGAATGTGCATCTCTGGTAGTGTTTAAGAAAAACAAACATGCTTATAATACACTCTTAAAAATAAAGGTTCTTTATTGACATTGATGGTTCCACGAAGAACCTTTAACATCCACGGAACCTTTCCATTGTACAATGTTCTCAATAGTGGAAAAGGGTTGTTTAAATTATGTACATATTACACTAAGAAAAAATGGTTATTTTAGGAACTGTTCACTTAAAGGTTCTTTGTGAACACATAATGGTTCTTCAATGGCATCACTGTGAAAACCCTTTATTTTTTGGAGTGTGGCTTTACACTTCCATTGTCTGTTTAAACCTTTCTCTAGTCTGAGAGTTCACTGGCGCGTGTATGCCGTCCTGACAGTATCAGGGTTTAAGCAGAACATTTGTGGGTGTTGAGATTCATTCAATCCGCCATCGAGCTTTTAACCAAAAACTTGGATGCATGAATATATCAAACCTTTAAGAAGGATGAAAATAATGAGTCTCTCTCTCATTGTCTAACATAATTATCCACAGTAGTGAAATACCTCACTATTAAGCGATGAAGTGCGCTTAATATCTATAGCTAGAGCTTAATATCATAATGCAAAGTACTGCATTGCATATTGTTTTTTCTTTTAAATGAAAATATTTTTCCCCAAAAAAGGCTATTTTTGACATTTTCATGAATAATAAAAGTCTTCAGGCACTAAGACATTTGTGCAAATTTAGCTGTCAATATATGTCTCATACATCACTCAAAATTGAGAATGTTGTGAAATAGCATTTTTTATGTGCTAGGATCCATATTTTGTGCTTGGCTTTTTCTCTTTATGTTGTCTCTTGGAACAGCTGGAGGTCTTTCATAAGGCAGTGAAAAGCATAAATATATAATTCGTCTGGTAAATCAGCAGCATCTCTTCAATACATGTTGTTTATCTTTTGCAAAGTCGGTTCTGCAGAAACACAGATGATTGCTTTCTAAGCACAATAACAAACAGTTGTCGAGCACTAGGTGTCCAAATCTTCCTCAAACAGGAAATGGGGATTTGCTCTGAGGGTCAGGAGAGGAGTTAGGTGTGTGTGAGGTGAGGTGAAAATTCACACACAAATGTTTCTGCACAGCTGTCAAGCGTTCTTCTTCTGATCTCCCTGATGCTTTGCAGTGAGTCTGAGCTCTGCACAATCCTGCACAGCATAAAACTCGAGTCTAACACACTCAAACACGCACACACTCTTCACAGAACTAATGTGCCACCTTAGACCGTTCTTTGGCTCAGTCTCGCGTTCATTTGTCACATATCCATGGATGATATCATTTCCAGATGCCTGTTTATGTGGGAAAGGTTTTTATATGGGAAAGTAAATGGATCTTTACAAGCAGGCCTTCCTAACCGAAGGGAGCTGTCAGCAGTTTGGCTCTGCATTAGTGTGGTGAAGCTCAGCATTATCTAGGTCTCTCTGGTAATTTCAGCATTACTGATACTGTCTGATGGAAAGCACTTAGAATTCCACACACCGCTGTTGTTGCCGCCTGCAAAACCTCCTAGAGTTCTTCAAAACAGGTCAGATCAGCCACAAACAGTGAGGTCGAGCTGGTATTGACGCAGTCCCCTAGAAACCGGAGCTGGATAAAGAGTCAATCAATGTTAATTCCTCAGCAGCGCTTTGCAGTGCCCTGCATGGGCAATGAGATACATGTTCGGTTTGAAAGTACCTGATATAAATGCTTGTATTTATCTCAGATCAGTTGTGATCCAGCTGCTTATTGGTTACGATACTTGTAAGATAGCAACTCAAGGGGGTGATCTATCAGTATTTTATCTCTTTGGTAAACGTAACTTTTGAGAAAAAAAAAAAGATATTGGGGAAAACTTGTTCATTGTGGTGGAAATTACTATGAGACAGTCATAATTTATATCAAGTCACTGTCATATATTGAATTAGGTTATTAATATTTAACGTTGTTTAAATTATCATAATTTTGATTTTATAATTCAGAATGCGTGTTTGAGTTCCACTGCACTGTTTTAAATCATTTTTCTATGGAAACATGTGCTGGACAGACATTTACATGTGTTTTTTTTTTTTCAGTGTCATGCCATGTGTTGCATTTTTAAGAGGTGTGACTAAAGGTAGTGGAATGAAAAAAATGCAAGGTATGGGATATGTTTCTTAAAAGCTGAAGTTCTTTTCAATCGAGCACCATGTTTTTAGAAAGCCATGTCATGCAGGAGACGCTGCAAAAAATGTGAGTTGTGAATGTCAAACACGTCCATCTAGCACATGTTAACATTGCAAAAAAAAGGGAGAAGCAATGCAGCTGAATGCAAAAATACATTGAACAACCCCTTAATGTTACATATAATGGAAAGAAGTTCAGAAATACACCTGAAGTTGAAAAAGAACCCACATACAGTGTCAATAATATGATTTAAGCACTTAATTCACCAGAAACTCTAACACTTTTGGCTGCTTTCAAAACGCTTATGACAAAGTGCCTTCCCCTCAGAGCAAATTTTCTCAACCTTTTGACACTCTCTGGGTTGCTCCATTCTGCTGTCAATCCCACAAGAGCCTCCTGCTCAGTTCCTATAGCCAGGGTAGCACCATATTTAATTTTTGACAGAAATGAAAAAGAAGCTGTGAGGAATATAAATAGTGCGTTCAGTGGAGATTGTTCATCTTACAGATCTTTCCCGAAAAAAAAAAAACTCCATAAACAGTTGTGGAAATTACGTGATCTAGGACTTTATAAGTAACCCCTTCACAGCATTGTTTTTATCCGCGTTAAATTCAACATGGCGTCTATTCTGACAAAAGTCTGTTGCGAAATATTTGAAAGCTTTCGCTCAGCTATGCTGCCAGTCTCGCATATGTATCGACATAAAAGTGCTCTATTTTGTATTTAATTTTTGCAAAGAATCCCTTGAACATGAATAGACCATCTTACCGGTATGTACAGCGACCAACCACCGTTTGTTTTGTTTAGCGGCGTGTAAATCTCGGGTCTGAAATTGATACTATAATAACATAGATTTCCTCAATTTCAGTCTCTGTTGTTCTCCGATATGGCACATTTTACTGTAAAAAAGACGCACATGGGCTTTCCCCATACTTTAGGATACAGAAATTTCCAAAAGCACAGCGCGAATCGTTTAACCGGCCAATTAGAGATTGTTTGAGAAGCCCGAGATTGAGCGTGTCTCAGTGTGTGTGCATTTCAAGCTCTTAAGGGTCTGAGCGGACCTCGTTTCACACACCAATGACTCACTGCTCACCGCAGACATTCATTATAGACAATCTGCTGATTAACCCCACGTCCCCACATCACACCTCGTTATGCCCTGAATGCCACCAAGATGAAAAAAGTTGCTGCTTTTGTTCACATTAAGACTCAAATTGATTTAGCTGCTCCAGAGCTCGTAAAGAAAAGCGCCATTAATCTAAACCATGGCTGACCTTCAGTAAGTGAGAACTACATGTTCTCCTGCGGTTTTTGAAGTTGAATTACAACCTGTACTGTACGCAAGCGTCTTTTTGGACTTCTAATAAAAATTCTGTAATGTTTAATGCAAATGATCTTAGATTTTATGATCATACCACTAATTAGATTGTATATATATGCTTTCATAAGCGCCTGAATAGTTGGAGAGACCTCTTCTGAACTCAATTTTTCTGATTTTTAAGATTCGTAAATGAGTTTTCAACTGAGAGTGGATGGGAAACCAAAAGCAAAAGTCAAAAGCAAGTTATTGCATTTTGACGAAAGATGTCTTTGAAGAAACATGCATGAATTGAAAACCTTAAGCATGCATGCATTAAACTAAGAAAAATGAAAATTCTGTCATCATTTACTCACCCCCTGCTGGTTCCAAACCTGTTTTTTGCTTCTGCTAAACACAAAGAAGATATTTTGAAGAATGCTGGTAACCAAACAGTTGACTCCACAGTATTTTTTTCACATGGAAGTCAATGGCTACCGTCAACTGTCTGATCTTCTTTTGTGTTCATCAAAAGAAAGAAACTCATACAGGTTTGAAACAAAATTTTGATGACAGAATTTTCATTTTTTGAGTGAACTGTTCCTTTAGGAAACTGCATATCTTTATATATGTATTATTATGCATTATATTATTTAGTTATTTAATTTTCTTGCCTTAATAGGAATTGAATGTGTATAAAAACTACTCATTGATTTGACAGCCCTAGTTCTTACAACTTTTGCATGACTAATGCTACAAGTAAAAATAAAAATGCTTTTTTTTTTTGCTCTACTTGCACAGCTTGACAAAAAAAAAAATTGACATTTCTGATAAAGCCTGATGTGGATTTGTGTAGGACGGAGGCACATCAATGCTGATTTGACCAGGAATCAGAGGAGTAATCATAGAAGATCAGGACAGCTATAAGTATATTCTTGTGTGCTTTCATTTGAGTCTTGTTGAGAATAATCACGGAGAGTTGTGCTGCCCACCGGCTGCTGCCGCATTATTCCAGCCTTTTCTTCCTCTACACCAGCTACTTCACACTCAGTCCATTCCCTTCGCCAGTATTGATTACATAAAGTCTCTCTGATTGCATAAAGACCCTTGAGAAGTCTTTCTGCTGGGTGCATGACCTGAAGACAGACAGAGGAAAGTCTGATCCTGGTATCAGCTCTGGAACGGGATTGACTCTGAGATTCCCCTCCTGCCCTTTCACTGCTGTAGCCTTCAGTCATTATTATCTAGTACTTTCAGAGTGGTGAACTTTTGGAGAAGGAATTACTCCAGCTAATTTTCAGTCTATTGAGTTTCATCTCACACAACCTGAATAGTCTTTTTCGCTCCAGTAGCAGCTAAATTATGTGTTTAACTGTAGCTTTTTTTGGAAACATGCTCTAGATTTTTTTGCTGCTTTTTTAATTTACCTAGTCTTGTAAACACACAGCTTTCCACTTCACAAGATGTCAACTGATGGACTGCATGGAGTGGTGTGGATTACTTGTGGATTATTGTGATGTTTTTATCAGCTGTTTGCACTCTCATTCTGACGGCACCCATTCACTGCAGAGGATCCATTGGTGAGCAAGTGATTTAATGCTAAATTCTGTTCTGATGAAGAAACAAACTCATCTATATCTGGGATAGCCTGAGGGTGCGTACATTTTCAGCAAATTTTCATTTTTGGGTGAACTATTCCTTTAATATAAACTAATGCATCAAAATTAAAGAACATTTTGATCACTAAATTATTTCATTATATTTAGTCCACTTAAACAATATAAATATTTTTTTGAATAATTCATTACATTATCAGAAACTGGACAGTAGCTTTTGAATTCCTGGCATTTTGAATTTGTGTGTGTTTATAATATTTCATTAAAAGCCTAAAATTAAAGGCTCTGTACATGTAATTATTATGGCTCCATACATTCTTTTAACAACATTCTTATATATATATATATATTTTAGAAATTTAGTTAATCAATTAAAATTCATAGGATTTAAAATATACCATTTGGTAAGTAAATTTGCTTTGTACAAGGATCATATGCCCTAAAATGGAGTAATGTCTCATCACCAGAGGACAGACAGCACACATCTGCAATGTCTGAAACTCATAAATCTCAAATTATAGCAGATGATAATTATTGAGCGCTGCTGGCCCGTGACCTCTTCAAGTCATTGCCCATCAGAAGCAGTTCAGTCGTTCAATCAAAACTCAAGGAACATCAGTCTACAGAGAGACATATGGACCCCAGACATCAGGAGCTGATGAGGACATGGAAGCCTTTCCCACTTCAGCAGTGTTGAAGGAAATCAATATGCAATTTTCTCTCTGAATCTGCACTGGATCCTAAAAAAATCAATTTTCCATTCCTTCCACCTGAGCTTCTGAACAGCTGGGTCAGCAGCTTTTGTTCCTCAGACGATAGTAATTAAATTACACAGCCTGAAAACTCTTAATGACTTAATGAGTTGCATTAATAAATCTAAATGAATGGAGATTTAACAGATGAGTGGCAAGACTTAAAAATGAAAGAGATGCATGGAATCAGAAAGAAATCAGTGCTTTCTTTGGCCTTAAAATGCAGGCTCAGTTCACTTTAACTTACTGTTTTTGCTGCTTCAGTTCACTAATTGAACTTTAACGGTTCCGTCTGTTAATAATAATAATAATACGTTTATTTTATATAGTGCCTTTCTGCAAACTCAAAATGGTCACTTTACAATGTTATAACAAGTAAACAGGTGAATATTAGGCAATGTTAATATTAGTTAACATTAACTAACAATGAAAAATGCATCTAAAGCATTTATTATTCTTAATGTTAATTTCAACATTTATTAATATGCTGAAAAAAATGGTGTAGACAATTTTCACTCAGAAATGGCTATTTTTCACATAATTACAAAGAAACAGCAAGTAACGCTGAATTAAACAAGAAATTATGAAGTAGAAAGACTGAAATGGTATTTTCTTGTAAAATATACTCTAATAATCTGTTCTATTTACAACTTTGAAACATCGTTTTTACAGTGTACTTTAAAAAGTTAATGTTAAAAATACTGTAACAAATATATTTCATAAACTAATGGATTTCATTAACAATGAGCATTAACTAATGGTAACTAATGACCTTGAATTTGTAAATAAAACAGATTATTGTAATACATTTTACAAGTACCCTTTCATTTTTCTTAAATGTGAAAATTTCACATTACTCACTTTTCACTTTAATCTTTGTTTCTGTAAATTTTACAAGCAATTTCTGAGTGAAAGTTGTTTCTATACCATTTTTTCTCCAGTGTACTAAGATTATATATTTTAGATTTCACAATGAAATCTTGTTAACATCAGGAGATGACCTTGACTTGTTTATCTGTCCCATTATTCATGATATCATGCCTAACCTGCTATCAAGCAGGTTCGTGCAAAGATAATTTAAGAAATGTTATTACTCATAACTAAGATTAAATGTAATAGTATTATTTCATAGTCAACTTTAGATGACCTATCAAACCTCTTTCCATTATTTTTTTTTACGGCAGTGCGAGTCATTAGTAAACTTTGCACAGATTATTGTCATAACAACCAACTTCATTTGAATATTTTTCAAATAAGGCCTGTGGAAAAAAGTGCATATCCAGCCCTGAGCTAATATAATATAAATGTTAATGAAGATTTGTGCAGTGAGCTGGGAGATGAGTATTTATAATGCTGCAAAACCACTTTAACTTTTGGATATGAAATTGGATATTGGATTCCTTCTATCCTTTTTTGTTGCAGGAGGATATAGTAACACAGCTGACTGTAAAATAAATTAGGCCAATATTGAGTAATGAAAAAATCTGACTATTTGGCGAATTCCTATCAGTTTAAGCCGATATGAAATTTGAAACCTGTATAATTGTTTTCAGTCTTATTTGGGGAATGGTAATGCAGCTGGAATCCATCCAAATGCAAATGTTTTCTCTCATTCATAATGCATCCATGTATAAAATCATGATAATTGGATTCTGAAAAGTATTATGTAAACAACAAATGTCATGCGATGTCATTGTGATTTTGTTTATGATATGAAAGATAAAGTCATTGCATATAAAAGTGTTGCTATCCATTTTTTTTTCTTGCGATTTCACTGAAAATAAATGCAAATGTGGCTGTCAAATATGCATAAGTCAGTATGATGACATAATGGTTATTCGGTCATTTTCTCCATTTCTATTAATATAATTAATCAATCAGTCAAATTAGCGCTTTCTAAACAGCTTCTTTCATTTTAGTGATAATTGTCTCATGAATATTGCTGAAATGAGATCGGGAAGAAGTTAATTCAATGAACTGATTCCATGTGAAGTGGCCAGTGGCCCTAATTAACCCAGACATTTGGTTTTGATGTTGATAAATTGAGTGTGTTTGATTCACCATCTGCTACAGCTGCACCCAGGTGCATCCAAAACCACGACAGGTGCTGCGATTCCTCCCCCACCAACCTCACATACACACAATACCAGCGTCAGCCTTTTCTGTCTGGTGTTAAGAATATTCTGTAGGATTAATGTTACTCAAAAGTGGCATTTTAAGGCCGATAAATGATCATTTAATAAACATTTTAGTGTTTGAATGAATCACAGCTGCATGAATAGCCTTACTATGACCACCAGTAAATATTATCCTATTGAATAGTTCACACACAAAAAAAGAAAATTGGCTGAAAACATACTCACCCTCAGGCCATCCAATATGTAGATGAGTTTGTTTCTTCATTGGAACAGATTTGGAGAAATTTAGCATTGTATCACTTGGTCACCAATGGATCCTCTACAGTGAATGGGTGCTGTCAGAGTGAGAGTCCAAACAGCTGATAAAAACAACACCGATTATTTATAATCCATAAATAATCCACAGGACTTCAGTCCATCAACACTGAAAAAAATTTAAGCTTGGAAACAATTTTCACTCAGAAAAAGGCTAGTTAAATTACAAAAAATTGACAAGTAAAAGCCTAAACATAATTATTAGTAGATTTAAATAGAAATTTTTAATTTAAGTTTACTTGGGAATTCATAGTAAATTTTATTGACCCTTTGTTTGTAAATAAGTAAATTTAACATGACCAGTTTGATGAGTAATTTCTACTTAATTTTTTTTTTAAGTTAAATCTGCAATACTCAAGCACATTTCACTCAGTCACGGTTTATAAAATTTACCCAAACAATGTAGCACTGGGAAGAAAAAAACATGCTATTAAAGCATGTGGTTCACTTACAAATATGTAAGTAAACAACTAGACAGCATGCTACCCTTTTCAGTTAATATGTCCACTCAATATAATTATTACCCAACTGAACACAGAGCCCTCAATACTTGGTACACCATACACAATGACGGTAACAATCAGTGGATAGTGTTTGAGCATGAATGGGTCATTTTGAGTAAAAAAATGAACTCCAGATGTCACAAAACAGTAAGTTACCAAACCTAACAACAAAAGCAACCATAAAACAGTGTAAATACAACTCGAAAACAGTGAAAAATGTAACCTTTTTAATTATTCATACCCCAGTGCATGATGGGAAATGGGATCACAACTTTGATATTTACTTAAAAAATCCTTGTAAACAAACAATTCCAAGTAAAATATACTTATAAGTTCAAACTTTAATTTCTACAAGCTTAAATTGAGTACTAATGTAGAATTTACTTTAATTTTTTTCTTGGCTGAACTGAGTTAATGTAGAAATTATATTTGTTTTTATGTAGTATTTATTTCACCACAAAATCATTTTTATCAGTGAATTAACAACTTGTGAATGGAAAAACTGTGTATTTATAAGAAACAAATCCATCAAGATGTTTTAACAGTTGATTCCAGCTAAAAATACAGTATGAGTCCTATTGCTTTCTGCAGTGAAAAAGTAATCTTGTCTGAACCAGGAGAGAAATATGCACAGATCAAGCACCATTTACAAAGAAAACAGTCCTAATTGATGGACTGGAGTGGTGTGAATTACTTGTGGATTATTGTGATGTTTTTATCAGCTGTTTGGATGCTCATTCTGACGGCACCCATTCACTGCATTGGTAATGTTACATTTCTCCAAATCTGTTCTGTTGAAGAAACAAACTCATCTACATCTTGGATGGAAATTTGCTTTTTAAGTTTAATTATTCCTTTAATGCCAAGGCATTTTAGGCTGAATTTGAAATATTGCATTCGGTTCCGCTCCACAATAAATATAGAAAAAACATTTTTATTTTTTGCAATTTTTATATAGTGATTGTAATGGCAGTCTTTTCCTAAATCACAAAGCCTATAGCCAGACAACAAATGAAACAACTGAAAATACATTAAAATAATTAACATGCCAATCATAAAAATATCTTTACAAATAGTTTACATTTCTATACAATATGAAGTAATTGAGTTATATTACTAGGTCTCTGAGCTGAGCTGTTATGAGACCAGCGACCTAAACCGTATAGAATAAATTTTCTCTCAAACATGACACTGATTTTAAAATATAGAAAAGAATCATCAAAATTTTCCAGTGGATCCACTTTCCATCAATCTTTTTCTTTTTTATGCTATACACATCTTTCCACATTCTCATTTAAACAAACAAATTATGTACAGCAGCAGAATGAAAATGTCAGCAGAACAAATATGAATATTCTGAAGCTTTTTCTGTAAATCTGCCATACAAAAATAGAGTTCATTATGACACACTCCATACTGAATGACATCATAGAGAAAGGAAACAGTGACATGTCGCTCTGATTTAAACACAGCTATGCATGATTAAAAACGAAATACAGTGACAATATCATCTTTACAGTATCATTACAAATTATGACACATTAAGACATAATTCATTTTTTAGAGTTACAGCGGTCTGACAATATTTCAGTCATCCTGAAGTGTATAAGTTTAAGAAGTCTGATAAACTAATGTGGCAGTACGGAGCTAAAATGCTTTTCATTAAACTTACTTGATTTGGTCTGGGAATCAAAAAATGATATATATTTTGATCCATGGAGTACAATTACACAATCAGATTTTACACACACACACACACACACACACACACACACACACACACACACACACAAAAAAAACATGTTTTCAGAAAAACGAGGATGCAGACACAATAAATCAAAAACAAGTGGGCAAAAAAGTTTTGGATTCTAATGAAACGTTCATTGTCACACCTCATATTTTAAAATCTTTAAAATTGTAGAATTATTTAAATAAAATTTCTGTTAATACTGAAGGTTTCAAAAATGCCATGTTACATTTTTCTGACATTTAAGGCTCATTTTCCACACTCAGACTGTAAAAACCTTTCATCCTTGCTTAAGGAAAATTTAGTGTTTGCATGATGAACTTCAAAATTAAATGTGAACTTCTTTGCCTTTTACTGTAGATATGCAAATCATATATGATTGAATGTGCCAGATGCTTTAAATGAAAAACAGCGGTAGTGACTAGCAGATGCTAAACTTGTCAAAATATTTGCTCTGCGTCTAATCGGCCAATCGACAGCCTTCATGGCCTCTTTGAGAAGAGATGTCCGTCTTCACAGAGTTTCAAGTCTTCTGTTCAGTGCAGAGTTGATTTCTTCTCTGGATGTAGAACTCTAAAAACAAGACTGTATTGCACTTATTTGTATCTGTGATCAATATGACTCCTTCAGTCGACATGAAAATGATTCAACGAATAAATGCATTCATGAAAGGAAGAATACTGTATAAAATCATTTAAATACATCTATGAAATAAAATACAGAGGACACAATAAACTTACCTTCAGTTGTCAATATCAGACACATGATTCTCCATCTGAAACGCAAATAAAAAAGAAAATCAATTTAGGAATACAGAATAGCTCAGCAAAATCTGATCTTTCAAATCAGAAATGCACTTTGAATAAACTGCTATAAGTCTCACATAACCATACCAGAATATAAATAAAGAAATATATACAGTAAAGACATGTGTAATGTTACAAAAGATTTCTAATTGAAATAAATGGCATTCTTTTGAACTATTAAGCAGCATAACTGTTTTTTGAACATTGATAATAAATGTTTCTTGAGCAGCAAATCAGCATAATATTTCACAATATTACGGATTTTATTGTTTTTAATCAAATTAATGCAGCCTTGGTGAGCATAAGTGACTTCTTTTAAAATATTACTAATCCCAAACCTATAATGTATATATAGCTTTTTAGTGTATAGAATTACCCATTTTATCCCCAGAAATTTCCAGTCTATTAGAGGTACAGTATTTATCTTGGCTAATGAAATAAGGTATCCAATTAATCTAACCATTTTGTGTGCAAAACGCCTCAGGTGGTCCATGAAGACTTTATATCTAATTCATTCACATCATATCTAACAGCCCATACTTTCTCAGACGGGCAGATGAATATTAACAAAAGCTGTATGGCACCAGGAAAGCAGATGTACTCTGATAGTCCAGCCATTCATCTACTGAGAAAGAGCAGCTCAGGATCTCAAAAGACCTTGAAATTTACTCGCTCAATGCTTACATTCATCATAATACATAAACAATCCAGTGACCTCAAGTTCCCTTTTGTAGACACATATTCAGGGTCCAAAATCACTTCTCTAGAGTTTCTTTAAAAAAACTCTATCCACTTTATATCAGTATTGTTTGGGTATCTACCAAACCCAGCTGTGTTGGAGGTCACGCTCTGACCTGAAATGTCTGTAACACTGTTGGGAATCTTTCCAGCGGGATTTCGCCTCGACGTTTCCCTCCAGTTTAACCAACATAGGAGCTCATTAAAATACAGTCAGCCTGTCTCCTCAGTGGGAAGCACATCCTAAATCTTAACTTGACTTTGCTGTTGGTCGCGGTGCTGCTGGACCCCAGTGTCTCCAGAGGTTCTGACTTGGTTTTAATTACAGAGCATGACAGGTGAGGGTTAAGAGAGCAGGAAGCAGCCCAGCGGAACCCCGTCAGCTCTGCTCTCCCGGCCCTGAGTCTCTCATGTTCGCAACCATGAATAAATCTGCAGAATTAGCTTCAACGGGGCTTTTCAACTGAGCCACTGCTGCCAGTAAGGCCCACAGGGGGCCAACATACCAGATCAGTGCTGCCTTCCTCGTCGTAGTCATCCTCACCACCATCCGTCATTTCTCCCGCCTCCGCGTCCAGCTGTCCTTCTCCTCCCTCCTCTCCGGAGTTGTCTGCCATCTCTGATATCGACCCCTCATGGAAAGAGTCGCAGTTGTCCTCATATTTCCTATGAGGCTCTGAAGAAAAGACACAGAGATGTGTGACGGTTATCACAAATATCAGTCATTACTTATTTGCATAAACGCAAAATGAGATGTTTTTAATGCCAAAATGAAAATGTTTTCACCTAAAATGTTTCAAAATGTCGTCATTCTAAACCCGTTAGATTTTCTTTCTTCCCAGGAATATGAAAGAAGCTGGGTGGAATATTATATGCAAATATAATGCATTAATCCTTTAAAGCCTGACAAATGAAACGATAGCCAAAATAAGGTTTATTGAATGTTTAGAAATAATATTTAAAAAAATGCATGTTTTTTGTTGAGTATAATATTTGATACTCATACAGTGTGAAAAAGTACACTGTAATTTTTTTCAGATTTGTTAATAAAAGATTATTGGAGAACGTTTTACAGTAAAATACTATCTTAGTCTTTCTACTTCAGAAATTCACTTTCAATTCTTGCTGTTTCTTAGCAATCATTTGGGAAATTTACTAGCAATTTCTGAGTGAATATTGATTCTACAATTTTTTTTTTTCAGTTTAAGATTAAAGTTGGAATTTATAATGTAAATCAACAAGATCTTTATAATAGTATAGCAGACAGCTTATATAAAATGTATATAAATCAGTTTTCAACCTATTTTTCCCAATAATGTCTTACTTTTATGATATTTAAATTCTTTTTTGGTAAGTTTTATGATCATAGCTCTAGTTTCAAAACATATAATGCAATGCAATATAATATTTGATACATTTGAACACAATTTTCTAAAAAAAGTTTAAAAAAATTATGGATAAAAAAAATCCTTAACTGTTTCAGTCCTGTCAATGTTCATGTTAAAATATTACTAACAATATAAAAATGATTCTTATAAAAAAAACACAACCTGCTGTTTTTAGAATTATACTAAAAGTATTTTTTTTACTTGCTAAATAGTCTAAACTATCAATCAAATGACAGAAGCAATGTAGTAGATTGTGTACAACAGGTTTGTCAGCAAAATTTTAATCAGATTGATAATGTAGAGGCCTTAGAAATTTGCTTAGAAAGTATACAGTTGGCTTCATATTACAAACTGTTGAAGTTAGGAGCAAAAATAATATGTTTTTATTATTTAGTATGGAAAAAAGACAGCAGGAACATTTTAAAATGTCACCTTTTGTGTTCTACACGGGTTTGGAACAACATGAGGGAGAGTAAATGATGAAAGAACTGTAATTTTCTTTTTGGATCAAGCACATGCAATAGACCTACAGTTTGACTTGTGAATGTGCGACTAGCATTATGCCGTGCCTCAGTGTGTCTGCTAGATGAAAACAGTGCTCTCATCTACTGGCGAACATAGCAAAATGGGATTTGCTATAGTAAAATAGTGCAAGATTGCCTGTATAACAGTTCTGATAAATTGGCTGCTGTCTCCTCGCCTGTCACAGAGATGGATAGTGTATATACACTCCCAATATTTCTCCCCGTACAGCCGATGTTTGCAACGCTTTCCCACTAGACTGGATTTTATTCTTGCTCTCTTATAGTTCTCTGTCTGTCTCACCGCACTCGGATCGCTGCTGTTTCTCGATCTTCTCCAGGCGGCCCAGAAGAGAGTCGATCTTCATCTTGATTTGAGTCAGTTCACGTTTGATAGTCTGGAGTTGATCGGACTTCACTGCAAGAGAAGAAAATGCAATGAACACACACGAGGCAAGATCTGAGGAGATTACAGCGCATCCATGCTCACCCTTACATCACCACAGATAATTCATGTCTGAAGACTCGTTCAGGGCTGCTGGTTCTAAACTAAAAGTTCAAAGAATTCCCTATCCTGCTGTTTTTAATTTAGCTTTATCCCTAATCACATTCAGACATGCTGGTTGATATCAGCCAATGCAATAAGACCATGTTTCACGTGTTTTCATGGATACGGCTTTTATCAGTCAAAATCCTAACAAGACCTGTTTTCAGGATTTCATTATATATATATACACACACACACACACACACACACACACACACACACACACTACCGTTCAAAAGTTTTAGATCAGTAAGACTTGTAATGTTTTTTAAAGAAGTCTCTTATGCTCATCAAGGCTGCATTTATTTGATCAAAAATACAGAAAAAAACAGTAATCTTGCAAAATGTTATTATATCAAATAATCACTAATAAAAATGATTTTGTGGTGAATTTGACTTAATTCAATACTTAAATTTTACTTAATGTATGTGTGCAAAAGCTTGCAAAATAAAAATTAAGTAAATCTTACTTATAGTTTTTTTTTCAGTGATGGTTTCTATTTTAATATACTTTAAAGTATCATTTATTTCTGTGATGCAAAGCTGAATTTCCATCAGCCATTACTCCAGTGTCTAAAGTGTCACATGATCCTTCAGAAATCATTCTAATATGCTGATTTATTATCAGTGCTGGAAACTGTTGTGCTGCTTAATATTTTTTTTGGAACCTGTGATACTTTTTTCAGGATTCTTTGATGAATAAAAAGTTAAAAAGAAGAGCATTTATTTATAATAGAAATCTTTTCTAACAATATACACTACCGTTCAAAAGTTTGGGGTCAGTAAATTTTTATTCTTTCTTTTTTTGAAAGAAATGAAAGTTTTTATTCAGCAAGGATGTGTTAAATTGATAAGAAGTGATAAAGATTTATATTGTTAGAAAAGATTTATATTTACCTTGATGATTCTAATAATAAATCAGCATATTAGAATGATTTCTGAAGGATCATGTGACACTTTAGACTGGAGTAATGGCTGATGGAAATTCAGCTTTGCATCACAGAAATAAATTATACTTTAATGTATATTAAAATAGAAACCATTATTTTATATTGTAATAACATTTTGCAAGATTACAGTTTTTTTCTGTATTTTTGATCAAATAAATGCAGCCTTGATGAGCATAAGAGACGTCTTTAAAAAACATTACAAGTCTTTCTGACCTAAACCTTTTGAACAGTAGTGAGTGTGTGTATATATATATATAGTGCTGTCAAACGATTAATCGCGATTAATCGCATCCAAAATAAAAGTTTTTGTTTACATAATATATGTGAGTGTGCTGTGTATATTTATTATGTATATATAAATACAAACACATGCATGTATATATTTAAGAAAAATATGTTATGTTTATATATTAAATATATTTATATATAATATAAAATATAAGAATATAAATATATAAATGTATATGCATGTAAATATTTCCAAAATATATGCTGTATGTGAGTGGATGTATATATACATAATAAATATACATACACATTACACACGGATATATTATGTGAACAAAAACTTTTATTTTGGATGCGATTAATCGTTTGACAGCACTAATATATATATATATATATATATATATACATATATATACATAATGGGATATTCACCCTATTCCACCTATTTTGTGTTCAATTATTAATACATAGAAAATAAAAAATAAATAGAAATTAAGTCTGATAATTTGCAGTTTAGGTCTTTACTTGCAGTTTGTGTCTTAATCTGTGTAATTATAGCCATTTAAAATTAACATCAAGGTATTGCATGTATACAGAAAATGTATATATAGTATATACAGTATAGACATTTAGCAAAAATGGTATGAAAGTACATCACTGTAAAAAAGATGTTTGTACACTAAAATAAATGGTGGTGAAACAAATTTCACTCAGAAATTTCTAGTAAATTTCATAATTAATATGAAAGTACAAGTAACACATTAAGTTAAACATAAAATTTTGAAGTAGAAAGACAGAGTATTTTCTTGTAACATGCTGATAATCTTTGCTTTATTAACTTCAGAAAATATTTTTTTACACTGTAGAAATTTGTCTTCAACTGTAACCTGGCTATACATCTGGTCTGCTAACACGTATGTTGTAGTTCAGTCACAAAAAGAAACTATACAGTTTAAAATCCTGCATTATGACTATTGAGTTCATGAGACGTTTAACCCTGAAAGACTCTCCAAGCAATGAATCCACTGCGTCACATGGGATGAAAAGTCTCTGCTCAATGCCTGCTAGTTTAATTCATGCTGCTAATTTCTGTGAATATTCAGTGCTTTAAATATGTCCACTGCTTTTTTTCAGATGACAGCTGTCAGATTAATCTCCGTCAGATGACTACACCATTGAACGCACACTGAATCTAATAAACACTTCAAATCAGCAGGCCTCACTGGGCAGACCAGAATGACCTTGGTCCTAAATGAAAACCCAAATAGGCTGGAAAAAAAAAAAACAGGGTAGCAAATGATATCCAACACTGGATCAGTTTAAAAATATGGAAATGTAGACTTCTTTCAGAATTACTTAGTGTAGCTTCAGACACATGTAGATGGAATGTCCTACTTTCATGTGGTTTTGAAATCAGCCCAAAACTTTACATTCTATATGTCTGTGTTTGTTTGACTCTTTCATTTGCATCTTTATGTTAGTAGGTGGTGGCTAGTGAGTGAAGGAATCCTTCATTTGGAATGATTCCCTCAAAAACACTGATTCAAAGACAAAAAAACTGTCTAAGAGTGTGTGCCACTGAATTATTCAACCAATTTATTCAAAAACATAAATTCATTCAGGAGCAAAACATGAAATGATTAACTGATCCATTCAAAAACGTTGAATTATTCATCAGCTAAACAACAGACTGTCTTTAAAAAATTAGTCTTTTAATCATTCATTCAACCGATTAGTTAAAAAAAAAGATAATTCGTTCAGGAACTTAACAAGTGACTGTCTTTATGATAAGGTCACTGAATCATTCAATCGATCTGTTCAAAAGCATTCACAAATGAAACGACACTATCTTATGAATGAGTCACTGAATCATTCATTCAAGCAATTTGTTCAAAATCACTAATTCATTTGTGAAATAATAGGCTGTCTTTATGAGTCACTGAATGGTTCATTCAACCAATTTGTTCAAAAGTACTAATTCATGTAGGAACTAAACAAGAGGCTTCTTTATGAATCAGCCCTTGAATCATTCATTTAATGGATTAATGAATTATTAATTCAATAGATTCATTCAAAAACTTAAGTGACTGTTTTTATGATTAAGCCTTTTAATCGATCTGTTTAAAAACATTGTTTCATTCACAAATGAAACATTTACTTTTTGAATGAGTCACTGAATCACTTTTCAAACAGTTTGTTTAAAAATGCTAATTAATTTGTGAAGTAACAGACTATCTTTATATGAGAGAGTCATTGAATGATTCATTCAACCAATCTGTTCAAAAATACTAATTCATGCAGGACCAAAATAAGTGGCTTCTTGAATCATTCATTTTATTAATTAAAGAGATTCATTCATAAACTCAAGTAACTGTTTTTAATGATTAAGCCTTTGAATCATTCAGTCGATCTGTTCAAAAAATTGTTTCGTTAACCAACGAAACAACACTTTTTTTGAGTCATTGATTCATTCATTTAAGAGATTTGTTTAAGAATGCAAATAAATTTGTAAAATACCAGACTATCTTTATGAGAGACCAAAAATACTAATTCATGCAGGAACTAAACAAGTGACTTCTTTATGAATGAGTCCTTGGATCATTCATTTTATTAATTCAAGAGATTTATTCAAAAACTCAAGTAACTGTTTTTAATGTGTAACGTAAAATACGTAATATACATTTCATTTAAAGAAATAGTTTAATTTAGCTCAAAGGGAATCATTTATGATTTTATAGGGAATTTGGACAGAATCGCTGTTTCACGGCTGATCACTGAAGGATCCGTATAACAATCAACTCTGCACTGGATATTAAAATCCAAAATATAGTGAAAACACTATTTAATAGCACAGTAACAAGATCGACAGATTAA
>JAFVLL020018016.1:0-16383 GCA_021397915.2 Tor tambroides | reverse complement strand
AAGACCGTTACGGCCATAAAGACAGCCCGCGTTTTTTTCGCGCGGTTTTCCACGTTGGCCGCGCACAAGGCTTGGATGATGCGCACGTAGCAGACGGTGCTAAAAATGAGCGGGATGAAGAAGAAGAGCGAAGAGATGATGGGGAAGAAGTACAGGTAATACTCGCGGAGGTGGTGGATGTCAAGAACGTCGTGACAGGTGGTAATTCCCAGGTCAGGTAGGTGAATGGTTTGATTGGAAATTAGCAAAGGCGTCACACCGCCTATGGACAAAAGCCACATGGCGGCGCACACGACGGAAGTGGTTTGCGGACTGCGCCAGGTGAGCGAGTCCATCGGGTAAACGACAGCCATAAAGCGGTCCACACTGATGCACATCATCAGCAGCACAGAGCAGTACATGTTACAGTAGAAAGCAGCTGTGACAAAACGACACATGCCGGCCCCGTATATCCAGTTATTTCCGTTGTAATGGTAGGCTATCTTAAACGGGAGCACCAGGACGAACAGAAGATCGGCACAAGCCAGATTTATCATATAAATCGCCGCCGGTTTTTTCGGTCTCACTTTGCGCACAAACATGACCAGCGCCAGCAGATTTAGAGGAGCGCTGATGATAAACACTACAATGTATATTGTTGGGATGACAGCGGTCAACACGCGGCCTGTGAGGAATCTTGAGGCCTCCGGAGAGATGTGGTAAGTCTTTTTAGCCACACGGTGGTGGTGATCTTTCTTGGGTTTGGATACTTCACCCGAGCCGGAGCCGCTTCCTTCTTCCTGCACGTCAAGGAAATCAAGTGGCTCATCGGTGACAGTGAGGAAAAAGCCAGAAAATGTCCGAATAAACGTTTCTGGGAAAAGAAGTATATAATGAAATTATTTAGGTGTAAAATGTTTGGTTACAGAAAAAAAAAAATATATATATGGTCACATAAATCTTGATGTTTCCTGGTTTAATGATTCCTTAATGATTACTTACTATATATTTAAAAATACTAATAACGCCGCCAGCATAGGCTACATACATAAATATATACATACATACATAACCAGCATTTTATCAGGTCTTTCTGCCTGGCCAGGCTAGATACGAATAGTTTGAATAATAAACTAACTATTTCAATTACATTATTAAAGTAACTGATTACATCTGATTTACTTTTTAATCATTTTTCAAAATTTCTAATGAATGTTTTCTGTTCATCACTTTGAAACTTTTAAAGCAGGCAGGGTAAATCTTACATTAAGAATCAACACTCATTACGGTCAGACTTCCCAAAATCCTTCATCACTTAAATTAAGACTATAATAATTTAATTTTAAAGCACAGCCACCACAAAATCAGACTTTAGCATCTCTTTTTATGTTTTGAGGTTAAATAGAGATTTTAAATCATAAGATTTGGTCTGATTGCTATTATATTGTTTTTGAAATCAAATCTTTGCATAGCTATGACACGAAACACTGGCATCTAAAAATGCTTTGGGAAAAAAAAAAAATCTTAAAAAATAAAGCATATGCATATTCAGATAGGAAATAAAACAGTTATCAAATAAGCATGTGTCCTATTCTGTGTTCTAAACACCTGAAACATTGCCGTCTCGTATTTTAAAGCAGTCAATGCAATTTAGGAAAGAAATCAATCAAATCTGTATGTGTGTGAAAATATTCAGATGTAACCCCCTTTGTTTTTATAAGTAACTAATTTAATTACACATTTGTTCTCAGTAACTGTAACAGATTACAGTTACATTTAAATTACGTACAGTATTTCCGTTACATCATGTAACTAGTTACTCCCCAACACTGATGCAGAGTACAAACTAACTAGTAAGCATTTATGAACTTGGCTTCCCAAAGTATGTTGAAGCAGCTATATAACTCGCACGTCATTTTAGCAGTGGATTGTAATGCTTACTCTAAAAAATACAAAGTACAGAAAGTTCACATTTACTCCGCTCACCAAAGCACTGTAATTTACTTAAGTTCATTATATTTAACCCTGTGTCACGTGCAGAGAAAGGGGCCGTAAATGACTTACCGTTCTTTGGCAGCGCAGTCGCAGAGCCCTCCGCAGCCAGCAGCCCCATCAACACCACAATCCGCAACATCACCACTGAATGAAACGGTGCGGCTCAAAAATGATGAAAAAGGCGCAAATGCTAAATAAAACAGGCAAAAACTTTTTCCAGTGAATTTCAACAGCACTCCTCAGACATCAGGAAAGACTGGAAGGTGGATGAATTCACTCCCCCGTCTGTCGCGTGCATGTCTACGCCTACTTTACATAAGAGAGACCAGGACTAGCCGATACAAGTTTTAAAGTAGATACTTTTAAGTGTGGAGTTCACCAAGTGCTATGAAAACATACAGTATGAAGGTGCATTTTTTTTTTTTTTTGGAGAATAGTAAATATCCTAATTTGAAAACGTATGCATTTATATGACTGGGCTTTTGATTCATAATACAGCCCTTGTGTCAGATTTGTCCAGTCTCTCCAGTATAATGGGGGAAAAAACACGTTTTAATGTATGATAGTTGTATTTATTTAAAATCGATAACATTAATCCATCTTCTCAGTACAGAACATTGTACATTTTTTTAACTGGAAACTTTTAGGAATGCCGTTTAATAGATCTATTTAAAAAGATGCACATTTGAGCACTTAGAAATGAAAGGCACTAGTTCATGACAGTCTTGTGAAAAGTCTCCTCTGCTTTATCTTATTTAACAGCCATATGGCAGTAGTGCATTATCAGTCATTAAAAGTCATTCATCTTATTAAATTCTAAGATATTAAAACATTGCAGCATTCAATACATTACTTGCTATAAAATATATATTTCAATTACACTTGTATTTAAAAATATAATCCATACACAATTTTCCAAAAAAAAAAAAGAAGTCATGAACATTTGTTTTGATTGTGGTTTGATTAAATTTCTACGGAAGCGTATTGCATTCACTTGAGGAAAAAATATCTGCTCTGTTTTTCTGAATTAACGACTTAATTATCTCAGAATTACGAGATAATTTTAATGAAAAAAAGTTTTTGCTCTGTTTTTCTGAATTAACGACTTAATTATCTCAGAATTACGAGATAATTTTTCATGAAAAAAAATAATTATCTCGTAAGTCGTTAATTCAGAAAAACAGAGCAAAAACTTTTTTTTCATGAAAAATGATCTCGTAATTTTGAGATAATTAAGTCGTTAATTCAGAAACACAGAGCAAAAACTTTTTTTCATGAAAAATTATCTCGTAATTCTGAGATAATTAAGTCGTTAATTCAGAAAAACAGAGCAGATATTTTTTCCTCAAGTGAATGCAATACGCTTCCGTAAATTTCCTTTCAAATGTAAGTCAAAAGTAAGCTATGTATGTACAGCTTTGCATGTATGATCATTCTTATAATGGTAAGATCTCACTGTATAGTTAATTAAATACAAAAGACCTGCAAACACAGTTGCACAAATACCCTGAATGCTCAGAGAAATTTCTTTTACAAAAACATCTAAAAACCAAAGGCACAATCTGTTCTTTTTGTACAATTTGTGTAAACTAACATCTAAAATGAGACTCTGATAGCTAGTTATTATTTCTCACTGGACATATTTTCACTGAATTAGCTCCAAGGGATATTCATTTTCCATAGAACTTTTTGTTCAAAAGGAAGATCAGTAGATTGACGTTGATTTTGGCCTTGTCGAACATTTTCATGACAGCTACTCCCTCATACTGAAGTTGCAACAGATCCTGATAAAAAAAATTTAAAAAAACACAAGAGGTGAAAAACAGTTCTGTATTGGTGTGTCCATAAATGCAATTCCAAATAATACAACTTATATCCTGCATGTCCAAAAGAAAAAATGTGGCTTGTTCCAGGCTCTATGCACCTGGGAACTGACCTGGAAATGCAGTTGCACCTTCTCCATCTCAACTCCCATAAACTTGGCCTTTATCTCAAAGTCACCCACTTCCTCACAAGGGCAAATATCGAACATGACATTTTTTAACCTGAAATGTACAAAACACTGACTGAAGTACTGGAATAGGTGGAGCTTAATACTGTACATCTTACAGTGCAAATAATTTCAGTGTTGCAAAATGACTGGTCAAAAAGAATTCTAAACATAACACACTCCTGAGATTGGCAACGAATTAAACGACTAAATCACTGAGCACTAAAAGATAACATTTTTAATATTCTTTTGATCTGCCTTGAGAGATTGCAAAAATAGTTGGCTAAACTCCCTTTGGACTGCATCAGAAAGAGCAGAACAGGATGGTTAACTTTAGATTTTTAGAAAGTTCAGTTTAGATAGGCATTTTATTATGGCACAATGTGACGTTACTCATTATGAATACAATATTAATTATCAGTGGAATGAAAATAAATAGTGCAAAGAGGAAGAACATACTGATTAGTCTGGAGGCCTTCAATCTCCAGAATGACTCCTTTCTCATGCAGTTTGGCAGCTGTGTACTTCAGAGATGAGGCCTTGGACTTCTTACTGCTCTTCTCCTCTTCCTTTCTGTCCATTTTAATTGACCTTCGTGAATTCCTGGTGGCGAAACAACAGTCCATGAAATATTACACTTTCCAATCTCCATATCACTGCTAAGACCCCTTCAAGCTATTGTGTATCAGGACTCGATTGTGGCAATCACTAATCATTAAAGGGGTAATGAACTGAGAAACCAAAATTCCCTTGATATTTTGACATATAAGAGGTCATTGTGCTATAAAAACCCTGTAAGTTTCAGAACTCAAAACTTCCTTGTTAGTCTAAAAGCAGCTTATATTGAAGCCAGTCTGCCAAAACGACAGCTTGAGGAATGTGCCACTATATGATGTAATAGTGTGGTTAAACACCGCCTCCACGTAAGATCAACGCCTGCTTCTACATCGCTGCCTGTTTAGCCCCGCCCACCGATTGTACATCACTGCCTGTTTAGCCCCACCCACCAGTTCACGTATGTAGTATAAATAACGAGAGGCGCGAATGCAGGTCTACGCAGAAACCAAACGATATAGATGGCTCCGAAGACAACAAGACGCTGTGCAGTGCCAAGTTGTGGAGAAATAGTATTTGCATTCTTTTGCCTTCCTTCTGATCCCAACATTAGGAAAGAGTGGATGAACTTTATTTTTAATTAAGTACTGAGTATTAATACGTCCATCTGTGAGGAATGTAGGCTGTCAAACACACACAACTGTGAGCCAATCATATAAGTGGGCTTTACTTCCAACCCTACAATCCGCCACGACTCTTCAAACGGAGCGTTCAGATCAGGGGGGTTAAAAACAGGACAGAAAATGGCTTATTACTTCTAAATTATAATGTTTTTGAAAATGATCAAAATGTCTAAACATGAGGATAGATAGACAAACTGACATAAGTTAGTCATTAGGTTAAATAAAATAAATCAGCAATTAAATAATCTAATTACACTGATAAATAAACAAATTGATATTGATATCAGATGTGCTGTACTTCAAATCAGCAGAAAATCAATAAGAAGGTAATAGTTTATCATGATCTTCTTAAAAATAACTATTTTCAGGTTTTAGCATTATTTTTTACATTTTCAATTTTTTTTTTTTACAAATTTGATTACTGAGAGGCACATATAGGCCCACATAAGTTCATGTGTAACTCCACTCACTTTCTGTTGAGGTTATCCAGACAAGTTTTGATGTATGTGTCATAGTAGTTGATCTGTTCCTGATAGAAAGCCGCCTTTGAGTTAAGCGCGCTCAGAGTCTGCTGCAACTTCACCAACTCTGCTTTCCTCCTCTGCCTGTAGCGCCGCTGGTATCGAATGTCCTGCCAAATAAAACATTTTTGTTATTACAAATACTGTATTGTAAAAACACAGTCAGACTAACAGACATTAACTAAAAGAAGGTGTTTATGGTGGTAATGACTTAATAGAGAAGCAATCATTTGAGTCAAGTGTATAGCAATCATTGTAACTTTTACAAAAATATACATTTGTCCAATAGACAATTATTACTTTTAACAAGCCCCAACGTGTTTTCAAATAGTTCTGGCACCCCTGACTGAAGTCATTAAGGCCTGACCTTGGAGATGTCATTGATGACTTCCTGGTACTTGTGTTTTGAGCTGACCAGACCAGCCTGCTCCAGAGTTCTCAGGTTCCTGAGGATCTTTCTCTTCTTCTGCTCCAGAGGCAGCTGGCGGTCCTCCAGCATGGCCTGGCTGCTCTTCAACCCCTCTGGAGTCTGAGAGTCCTGCACCACCTGTCGCTCTACTAGCTTAGCGTGCTCTGCCTCCTACAGCACCAGAGAGAGGGTTGGTTGAGGTTAATCAATTGAATTTCATTTGAATCTGTTGGAAGACTGACCTCTATTCAATCTTGATCATTAATTCAAGAGCCTACTATACCTGTGCAGCAGAGACAGGAGTTTCTAGGATATCGGTGAGTGTTTCCCCTGCTTGAATTCTCACAACATCTGCAATCAGTTTCTTTGTTCTGCAAAGTGACAAGCAAACAAAGAGAAGGATGTCCTAGTCAGGCATATCAGAGTGCCTCATGTTGTACATTGTCTCATCTGTTAAGATACAGGCTGACATTGTCCAGAAGATAATGCAATGCAAGACTACTTCACGGGCACTTGCAATGAAGATTTGATAAAGCCTGCAATATGCTGGTGACATAAAGGACAAAACGATGACAGAATGTTCGTTCTGGGTGAAATATCCCAATTTAAAAATATCTTGAATGAATTTAACTAATTTTATGCTCATCATGACCTTAAAAATATTTTATTCTTATAATTCTTTTCTTCTGAAGAACTTAAGAGAGTCGAGGTTCAAATAAAAGAAGATATTTTTAAAAAGTTTTGGTGTTGGTTTTTGGGGGGGGTTTTGTCTGTACAGTCAGTCATTGAGGTCCAATGTTGTTTTGGAGCTAATTGACTTTTTTTTTTTCTTTAGACTAGAGCATTCTTCAAAATATCTCCTTTATGTATGTTCCACAAAAGAAAGAAAGAAATGCAATAAGTGTTTTTTCTGGTAGTATAAGCATACAAATGTGTCTGTAAGGAAGTGCAGACTAATTTGTGATTTGTCTCACACTGCACATACACAAACTGGGAGGTTACATTAACTGATGTTCCCTGTGGTCTGTAAACAGAAGATCATACACGTCTGGGTCACTGGGGCTTCATAGATGCTGTGTTTTTTCTGAGTGGAAATGGAGCAGATGTAAACATATAGACAATGAGTTGTGACGTCAGTGTTCCTGCTTCCTTCCCAAAGATAGACTAGAAAGCTAGAGGTTAGCACACAAGTGCTAGGACAATACTGGCCAGCAAATGATAGTCGACAAATGTTTCCTTGAATATTACATTTCAAGTACGTGATGACCTCTGTCCTTAAGGCCTGTTCACATCACATGACCAAAATCATACCTCTTCTGTTTGGGCAGTTTTTTTGGCATTGTGATGAAAAAGAAATTAGAATACCTCTATGTAAAACACAAATCTGTTGTATTGACTGCATACAAATGTTCGTCTTTTATTACCAGCTCTTCATTTAAAATAAATGTTTATCACATCAAATTTTTCCACTGAACATTCGTCCTAGTGTGAACAAGTCTACTCAACAATTCTAATTACACAAGCTGGTCAAAAAAGGCCTAATTTGAAGTGGAAAAGATAAAACTGGACACCAAACCATTTCCTCACATGGGCCAGAGAGATATGAAGACAGGAAATGAAGACAGTGAAGAAAAGTTGAGTGTGGGCAAAGAGATATTTATATGTGATGATTGCTTGCTCACTTACTTCATCATCAGTCCCTTCATGTCTTTGTCATCTCCATCCAGCAGCTCAAACTTGTTGGTGAGGCTAAGGGAGACCTCCGTTTTGGCCAGTTGACTCAGTGAGTTCTCCTTGCTGGGGTCATCTGCATCCACAGCTCCTTCACCTGGATGTCAGAGTTTCAGATTCTTTATTGTGGGTTTACTGATGTGTTTTTTTTTTGTTTTTTTTTAATCAGCTGTCAGTGAGGACATATTCATCTGGAATCTTTTGCCAAAGGCAACACTGTTGCAAAAAGAGTCTTCACTTCTTCTAGGTGGATAAAACTGCCAGTGTTTGAAATGAATGAATGAATTAATGAAATTAAGTGTTTGTATTTGTTAAAAGTTTACCAAGTAGTGACTCAACGTCAGGAACATCCCCCAGGTCCTTCAGGAGTTCATGCAGAAGATCGCTGTGATCAGGAGCAATAGCTTCCTTATGTTCCAAGACCAACTAGAAGAAAAAGAGCCAATTTAAGTATTCCAGCTATAAGCAGTCTGTACAGACTATAAAACACAATAATACTTAACATCACACAGCTTGGATCAAGTTAAATTCCTACTGAAATTGAAATGTACTATATGGATATGAGGGTGACCACCACATTACATTCATAGCAAAACCCAGAAGATTCTATGAAACTGTTCTAATACTGTACATGTACTGTTAAGTATGTTATATATTAAGTCTATCTGATGTCCCCTGTCTTTATATGTATGATTAACCTTCTGATATTTTTAATTGGCAACACAACTAAGAGGATGAGGTATTTGTTTCCAATACAACTCACTGTCCTAAAATTTAGCAGAGAAAACAGAAAAAACAACAACATTATAAGTCAATCCACAGTTGGATTTAAGGGGAATATATGAACAACATTTTCTTCCATGTACAACTTCTAAATATCTCTTCAAATCATAAAATATCTTTCATTCAATATAATATACAAATGTTAAAATGGACATCACACCTGTTTGTCTATGTGCTGCACAATGAGAAACATGCAGAAATGTCAGTCTATTTTTTTTTTAGCAGAAGGAATGTAGAGGCTTGCCTGAGAGGGGAAAAGTTTAGAGACTATTTATTATGTCTGCACAGGTCATGATGTCACTTCCTCACACATATGGATCAAGTTAAGCCGCTTCTCACAGAAGACTCCTCTCATGACTCACAGGTGGCTAATGAAACTTCATCACAATGAGTTGCAGATCTAAAAAAGCATTTTACTTCACATTCCAGATCACGTCCCAACAGTAAATGCTGAAAACACACGTTTTGACAAGTCACGTCTTTCATGTGTTACCCTATCTATTTTCTAAATGCATATTATAAATCTTACTGTGCACAATTCATCTGTGCATGTTTCATTTTTGCACCTTGTAATGTTTAATCCAAGTGTTATTACTGTATCTACTGAATTCCCAGTTGTATGTTAAGTTGTATGTCTTACAGAGTGTGTGTTGATAATCTCCTCAATAGAGATGTAGATGACAGGTTTGCTGAGTGTCACCATGTCAGAGTACTCATCCACGTTAAACTTCTCCTCCGGAGCCGGAACGTCACAAGCTGCCTGGAAGAAGCCCCTGAAAATCAAACAAAAAAAAGATTAAATCTGTGGATTTCTTTGTGATTTTGGTGGAGAATCAATATAAAAATACTAAAATGTATAGCCGAAAACACATGGACTTGTGGAGTGAGGAATTTTGTGAGTATCAGCTGTTCAAATTTCAACAAATCTGTTGAGCTTTCTACTAAGTTTTGCGCAACCAACAAAATAAAAAAACAAGATCAAAACAAATGTTTATCGCCAAGTAGGCTTGAATGAGGAGGTCGCATGCTAAACTGCAATAATCCAGCTCAAGTGTAAACCACCAGGTCTATTACAGACGTGTAATGAGGCAGAGTTCCTGAGAATTTGAGGGGAAAAAAACAGGGAGTTTCCAGTAAGCATGATTCACCAGCATGAGAATGAGGGGCTTTGGGCAAAAGGTCATTTAGCACTTCCAGCCTCCTCACACACACACCGATGTGTCTGAAGTGGGAACACATGTCCCTCCTCTCTGCTGATGCCTTACTTTCACACAAAAACACTTCCCCACCTTTAACCTCCATTTCCATATTTCCTCAGCCTGTCCTGACCTTTAGATCTGTGATTGTTTAAAATCTTTTGTTCTACACATCAGTTTCTACATAATATATTAATGCTTAAAATAAGTAATTGTTTGAAAGAATAATTGTTATAATAGGAGAGTAGTTTCAAGTTATTACATCACATAATGTTGTGTGAATTCATGACACCATTAATAAACAACAACTGCCCCACACCTTCAGTACCCAAACAATCCTATATAAGAACTTTACAGCTTCACTGTGGGAAACAGGCACTTCCCACTATACTCCTCCTCTAGCAACTCCATACCATTTTGGATGCTGTTAGATCCCAAATGACTGACTTGGTCTCATGAGACCAGAGTAGATTCCCAGAAGTCTATATTTTGTAAATATGGGCCCTGGAATAGGCTAAATAAGTAGATAAATAATCATGCATTTCACTTCTGCATGTTGAATCTTACTGTGTGAGATGTAATAGTCACTTAGCTTCATAGCTTTTGCCGGCTCTGAGATACTTGCTTGGTGTTGCTCCTGCTCTTTCTCATGAAATGAAAGCTTAGAATAAAGGCTTGACTGTTTCAGGGACCTTGTCACAAGTTCATTGTTTCTACTGTGTTACTTTTACTGTATTTTTAAACTTAAAATAAAGATTTGGTATTCCTCTTGTACCACTGACCTCTTTTGAACAATGAAATAAGTCTCCTGATAGTACTCTCCTATTCTCCTATCCTGTTGTCAATATTAAGTCTGAGAATGATTCAGTGGGCTATGTAACACTTTTAATTGTCAAGAAATTGTTTCTTTTTAAATGTTTTGGTTCAACATACTCACCTGCTGATCAAAAATTGCCTTTATTTACTTTTATTTTTTTAACTTTCAGGAGGATGTACTCATTTTTGCAGTACAATTTTTTACCACTTTGATAAGATAATCTTATATTCCTGAATCCTTTTGACATGCTTTTTTTGGTAATTAAATAAGAAGACTTTAAGAAACATTATATATACAAACAGCCCTAATATGTCTTCTAAGTAAAGAGTAATTGCTGAATTAAGTTACTCATTTATGCTGATTACTGTATGTAAATATAAAGAAAATATCCAAATACAGTACAGGTCAAAAGTTTGGAAACATTACTATTTGTAATGTTTTTGAAAGAAGTCTCTTCTGCTCATCAAGCCTGCATTTATTTGATCAAAAATACAGAAGAAAAACAGTAATCTTGCAAAATGTTATTACAATATAACATAATGGTTTCTGTTTTAATATACTTTAAAATATAATTTATTTCTGTGATTCAAAGCTGAATTTCCATCAGCCATTACTCCAGTCTAAAGTGTCACATGATCCTTCAGAAATCATTCTAATATGCTGATTTATTATTAGAATTATCAATGTTGGAAACAGTTGTGCTGCCAAATATTTTTTTTTGGAAACTGCGATACTTTTTCAGGATTCTTTTCCATGAATAAAAGATTAAAGAACAGCATTTATTCAAAATAGAAATCTTTTCTAACAATATAAATCTTTGCTATCACTTCTTATCAATTTAACACATCTTTGCTGAATAAAAGTTTTAATTTCTTTCAATAAAAGAAAGAATAAAAATTTACTGACCCCAACCTTTTGAACAGTAGTGTATATTGGTAGAAAAGATTTCTGTTTTAAATAAATGCCCTTCTTTTTTACTTTTTTATTCATCAAAGAACTTGGAAAAATATCACAGGTTCCAAAAAAATATTAAGCAGCTCAACAGTTTCCAGCACTGATAATAAATCAGCATATTAGAATGATTTCTGAAGGATCATGTGACACTTTAGACTGGAGTAATGGCTGATGGAAATTCAGCTTTGAATCACAGAAATAAATTATATTTTAAAGTATATTAAAACAGAATCCATTATGTTATATTGTAATAACATTTTGCAAGATTACTGTTTTTCTTCTGTATTTTTGATCAAATAAATGCAGGCTTGATGAGCAGAAGAGACTTCTTTCAAAAACATTACAAATAGTAATGTTTCCAAACTTTTGACCTGTACTGTATATCAAAACAGTTCTTGCTGAAGTTGACAGATTTTGGCCAGTAGGTGGGTAAGTACTTTGCATACTGTCCAAACAACACTGGACCCTGCTGACTTTCATTTTAGGGACAAAAAACACTGAGACATTCTTCAATATATATCTTCTTTTTGTTCCACAGAAAAAGGTTCGGAAAAACATGAGGGTGAGTAAATGATGACAGAGTTGTTATTTGTGGGTGAACTATTCCTATAGGTTTTTGATTCTTCCCAACAGGAATAGTGTTTATTGTTCATGACCCTAGACAAACCTCACACTGATGAAGTGCTCTGTTCTCCTCACCTGAACTTTTGGTAGGTCTGGGAGATGTAGCTGTTCATAGGAGTGAGGTGGTCGCTCTCGTCCTCAAACAGCTTGTTGGCGGCAGCATGCTGTAGCATCTTAGCCACTGATGCCAGGTTCCTCCTCTGCTCCGAATGCACCTGTCCTCCGGCCGTCATGTCAATAATGTCAAAGCCATCTGGAGCCACAATGGCAGGATTCATGTAACGGTAATACAGCAGAGTCCCAACAATCTGTGGGAAGAAAATGGCACTTATACAGCACTTATTTCATGTGAACCAATACTTTTCTGGGTTCTTAAGATGTTAAATCTTTAAGCCGTGGCAATTACAGCTACATTTCAAATATGAAAAGAGCTTTGCCCAGTGAAAACTTATTTTACAGTTTTTCTCGATTGCTAAAACACTATAACCAGGTTTTTGAACTAAAATTTCAAAACCATAACGCCATTGTTAAAAGAGCACACCCATTTCCCTAAACTAAAAACACTATTCCCCTGCTTTGACACATGAGTCAGATTTGGTGAACTGTTACTGCAAAACTCTACACACAAATCACTACATTTATCAGTGCTTACACCATGTAGTCATTTAGAAAGCACTAGTGTTCAATATTGTTCACTAAAGTCAGCACAGTTTGAGCTCAGTTAGCATACAATTACCCAAGTGGAAACAACAGGAGTCAAAATTTATCACACACCAATCAGAACCTTCGATGGATAGATAAAAGTGCCAAAGTCAGCTCATTCAGGTTTGAAACAATGGATCCAGAGAGATGTGAACGAAGAGATCAAGGACACCAAAAAGGAGGAGAAGAAGGAGAAGAGAGTTGAGGAAGAAATGAAGGAAGAGGAAGAGTAGAAGGTGGAGGAGGAGTACGGAGAGGAAGAAGAGGAAGAGGAGAAGGAGAAAGAGGAAGAAGAGGAGGAGAAAGCCCATATGGCAAAAAAATATATTTGAAAAATATGCTAAATATGTGTTGCAAACAGTGAAGCTCAATGAAATATATTTTTGAAATAGTAAATATATTTAGTTTCAACCATCATATACCAAAATATATTTCTAAATGTATTTCTGTGGCAAGAAAATGCATCTTCTTGGACTGAAATATACATAGGTCAAAATATAGTTAAGTTCTTTTACAGTTTTTTTCAACTGCTTACACAAAATCTTTACTTGTCACACAATTTCTGTCACCTGACACTCAAACACCAGAACCACACACCAAATCTACAAAACCATATGCTAATTCTCGGCCTTTGACTCAGTTTTCAGTTTCATAAAACACTTTTTGCAAAACACAACACACAATTCTCCATGCAACACACAAAAATCTAACAGGAATTAATATTATGGCAATGGTGTTTGCAAATGTCTGCTTTTGAGATGTGTTTGTGATATTTTGAATGCAGTGCTTCATTTTGCAAGAGATGTGAGGCATTTTACATTTTGTGTGTGCAATTCTTGGATTTGTGTGTAAAGTTTTGAACAAAAGAGGCAAAGTTTTGAAAATGTGTGTGAGCAGTTGAAAAAAACTAATTTATATATGGCCAAAATATATTGGTATAAAATATATTTACATAAATATATTTTAGCAAATATATATATTTTTAAATATATATATATTTAAAAATATATTTTTTTGCTGTATGGGTATATGCATGGCCATCAGCCAACGAGGGGTACTCCACTGGGGACCGCAAGCAACATAACTTATTACCGGTTTTGTAGTATTGTTTTAAATTATCTCATCAGTGTGTAAGACTGTGTTGTAGTGTGTGTGTTTTTGAGGGTTTGTGTGTCATGTCTGAGAGCAAAGTTTGGTTTTTCAGCAAGATTGAGTTGTTTTGAGAGGAGAGCTTAATTTTGACCTGAATATAGGAAGTTTGGGCAATTGAGTTAGAAGTTATGGATTTGTGTTTAGAGTTTTGCAAAAAAGAGACATCATTTCAAGAAATGTGTTAAAGCAATCGAGAAAAACTGTAAAAGAAACATTTGTATGGATACAGGGGTACCACTTAAATTTTTAACATCTGACCTTTAATAATTCATCCTCTGTGGCGTCAGGGAATTTCTCATGAAGCGTGTCCTTTAGAACTTTAGCAATATATCTCATGCCGTAACTGCATGCAAAAGAAAACAGATCAAATGATGCAAAAGTAAAAATCAGATCAGCAGCAGAAAAAAAAAATCCAGCCATACCATGACTGTAATGCATAAGCAAAATATTACACAATGCTATGTATTGAAAATGCATCTTGTTTCGGACTGACTCCGTATTTTCAACTACTGTGCTGCCCCCTGGTGCACAATGACTGTTACATTGTATAAAGTTAATGCATGAAGGAATCCTTCATAATATAAGAGGCATATCTAACAAACGTAACAAGCGATATGAAAATGAACTGCATGAATCAGAACTGAACATCTGCTTGAAAGGCTGGGATGGTCTTCAATCTTACGGGATGGTGTCCAGCGATGACATAATTGAGCCGAGCACTTTGTCTGTGACCATCCGGAGCACCTGATTGGAGGATTCCAGTTTAGCCCGCACTTCCTCGTGTGACAGAGCCTGCTCTGGTGTGACCTCATATGGCAGCTTACTAGAAATAAAGCCCAACAACAGTAGTAAAAATGAATAAATAAAAAATAAAATAAAACTGTTTTCTATTGTAATTTCTTTTAAAGTGTAATTTATTCCTTTGATGGCAAAGCTGAATTTTCAGCAGGCATTACTCCAGTCTTCAGTGTCACGTGATCCTCAAGAAACATTTCTTATTATCAATGTTGACAACAGTTGTGCTGCTTAATATTTTTGTGGAAACCATGATGTGTTTTTGTTTTTGTTTTCCAGGATTCTTTGATGAATTGAAATTTCAAAAGAAACATTATTTATTTTAAATATATAGATTTTTGTTACAATTTAAAAGCCTTATCGCTTTTGATAAATGTAATCAATTTAATGCATCTTTACTTAATAAAAGCATTAATTTCCTCTAATAAGTGACCCTCAAACATATATATATATATATATATATATATATATATATATATATATATATACTTAAGCTTGTTTATTTGGGTCATGCAATTTTCATTGTTACAATTTTTAAATAGTATGGTAAAATGTAAATATGCTAACAAAATCGGAGGGAAATTGATGTGAAGAAGTGAAATGAAAACAAATATAATATATGCAGATGGATGGTGTGTGCGTGTTTGAACCTGGCTTCTCCTGTAGCGGACTCTAGCTGATTAACCCAGGCCTTGTAGATGTCTACAGGGTTAGTGTTGATACCCAGGTTCTTGTCCTCAATGATCTCTTTCACCACAGGGCCTAAAAGCTGTCTGAGTGCGTTCTGCCCGCGAGCACCACGGTAAAAGCTCAAAACCATCTTAATGACTGTAGGGTTCCCTGTCACTATTTCCTGGATATGATCCACCTTAGATCTGCCAGAGATGACAACAGAGCAACAATGATATTTGCCATACTCGATATTATAAAGTACAACTACAGACATATTGTATCACAGACATTTGACTGATGTTTGATGCATTAATTATGAATTCAGAGGTATACTGTTCTCTCCAAAACAGTGTTGTTTTTGCATGCTTGAGCTAACACACAGTATTTCTGTCTCTAAGATATATCTTACTTGATCTCTTCTCGCAAGGCTGACTCAAAAAGCTTGAGCAGTAAGTACTCTTCCCGTTGGTTTGAAGCATAGTTATATAATGTGAAGATAACAGTGTCCATGAACTTGGTGGATTTGTTCTGGGGCATCTGGAAGATTAGCTTGGCCAAGTATGAAGGATTGGTCTGTTAAATGAAGAAAACTCATTGGTTTATATATATATCAATAAATTATTTAGAAATGCTGTTTATTTCTAGATTTATACGTCAAATTAACACATGTTTTTATGTGTTTTTTTTTTTTTTAAATTCACGAATGAGCAAAAATTATTTCCCGTGGCAATCGTCTCGGGTTACTTGACTGTAACCCTGTTCCCTGAAAAAGCGGGAACGAGATGCTGCGCTGAAAGCGCTATTGAGAACATTCTTTGTTCGACC
>JAFVLL020018015.1:0-11458 GCA_021397915.2 Tor tambroides | reverse complement strand
GAGACCCGGGTTCGAATCCACTGTGTGACACCAATGTGTCCCTGAGCAAGACACTTAACCCCTAGTTGCTCCAGAGGCGTCCGACCTCTGACATACTTAGCAATTGTAAGTCGCTTTGGATAAAAGCGTCAGCTAAATGAATAAATGTATATCAACCCTTGACTCTTGCCTTTAACAATTTCTTTCTCTTTTCTCTCTTGTCTGTGAACTAAACATGTTGTTGTGTTGACCTGAGTTAAGAGTCTTGAACTCTTCTGAACTGTTCACCCCATGTGAGAAACTCCTCCATTTCTATAAATTATGTATCTATTTATTTACTCTCGTCCCTCCCCTCCCTGTGCTGTTTTTGCAGCTCTTCCTTTGACCCTTTTGTGATTTCTCTCCCACCCTTTTTTTTCATTCTTTTTCTACATCACCCTCTTTTATCTCTCTATTCATTTTTTGGCTGGAATATGGCGGCAGGCCTAAAAGGAGTCGTGGTCTGAATGGGGGGCATCGTGAGTGGATTTGCATAATCTGTGGCGTGGCACTGGTGCACAGACACAGAGAGAGACGGTGCCAACCAGTCCAAGGTGAACTGAACTCTCCTCGCCAGCTCAGAGATTAGTGATACTAACAGGCTTTACAGCAGCCGAGTTCACAGAGGGTTTGGCTGACATATCAGTGCCAACTTCTCTGGCTCCCACAGTGAACACTGTGTATGTGTGCGTGTGTGTCTGGTGAGAAACTGTTGCTTCTTTGATCGATTCTTAAGGCAGAGACAAACGCATACGTGTATGTTCACACGCACTGTATCAGCGCACACATATACAACGAGGTCCAAACTGAACTGAAGAACCCTACTGAAGCACCAGAGAAATAGTGAATGGATGACCAAACCAAATATTTACCAATCAATGGTAAATGTGACCACAGCTTTACTCTGACAAGCCTAAAACAATTAAATGTAATTTATTAAGTACGACTACAAAAATGACTGAAAAAGCTTAATATTATATTAAATATATACTAATATTAATCAATACATCAAACATCCTTAAACATAAGACACATCTTCAGATTATGAAGGGCAGGCTTTAATAACAACACCTGTCAAACAAAATGACATATACATATTTTAATCAACTTTAAGCCCCAAAGAGATACTGTTTCAACCAATTCAGCATATTAGAATGATTTCTGAAGGATCATGTGACACTGAAGACTGGAGTAATTCAGCTTTGTCATTTTGCCAGGAATAAATTACATTTTAAAATATATTAATATAGAAACGTTATTTAAAATGGTAATATTTCACAAAATTACTGTTTTTTTTTTTTTTTACTGTATTTTCGATCAAATAAATGCAGTCTTGTTAAGCATAAGAGACCTTCTTTCAAACTTCTATCAAAAATATCTGAGTGACCCCAAATTATATAGTGTAGTTAGTATACTATAATTAAAACATAACCCAACCTAATAAATATAACATTTTAAAACAGCACATGCTTTATTATAAATATAATTATGTACCTAAAACCAAAATTTATATAACCTTTTTATTTAAATATCCATGTTTAACAAAACAAAATCGGGGTTGTATGATACAGACTGGTGTTTGTTTGCTGTCAGATCCCCTTACAGTGTGTTTTCTCACAGTACTGTCCTTTCTTTAGGCGTGACACTGTGTTTGTGAATTTGTGTAAGAGAAACTGTTGCTTCTGTGCTGTTGGTTGCCAAGTTTTAGCTTAAATGGAGCTCGAATAAATAAGGTGGGGGGTCTGTGGGGTGTGGAGGGCTATAAAGGGTACAGTGTTTGCATTCTTCTAAGAATTTGAGGTGTATTCTTTACATTCATGAATCCCACTTTTCTCTCCCTTTCCCACTTCCTATCATTTATCCCTCTGTCCTTGTTTGTCATTCTTCCTCTTGCCCTGCTCAGGTTAGAGCTCCATCCTGAGGTAACTCGTGGAGAGGTCCGGAGGTTGTGGTCCTCTTTGTTCACTCAGCAGGATGGATCTGTGGACTTTCAACAGTTTATATGTCATTTTGGCCCGTCTCCCAAATCCTGCTGTTTCCCCAATGCCAAACACAATCCCCCCAAACGTGGAGACAATGACTTCATGCGCCTCTCCAAAAGACTCAACTGCGTCTCAGATATACTAGTGGATGCTCTACGGGCCAAGGTGGGGGTGTGGAAATATCTTGGGATGGTGTTAAATTCTTTGAGCTGAGATATGATTATGTTATTTAGACAATTTTCTGAACCTGTTTCTCTCTCACAAACAGGTGGAGTTGTCTGTTTCTGAGCTCTGGACTGAGTTCTCTGAAATGGATTTTTCTGGAACAGGTTTTGTTAGCAGTGATGAATTTAAAGAGATCCTTATGAGTCTCTGCGTTCATCTCAGCCAGTATGAGTGTGATCTGTTGGCCAAGAAGTTTGACATCAACCATGATGGCAGGTAGATACACTTACATTATGGAGGACCAAAACAGATAAATAAATAAATTAAGACATCCATGCATGAATAAATATACAAATGGGTGAACAAGGAGATGTTATATAATTATTTAACACTGTACTTGAAGCATTTACATATAATGCAGTATTAAAGTATTTTAATGCATTATGTCTTGAAATGCACCTCATAGTGCGTTTTGATATAATTAAAATTGCAACCACATTATACATTATAATGCATTTATAATAATTATTACCCCATTAAAACACATGACAAGCAATTCATTTCAGATGTAACAGGGAATCTGCAAATATTCAAATGCATTTTAACTTTGGTTACAGTTATTTATGAAAAGATATAATGCATTACAATGTACATTATGAATATCTTTAAAATGTACTATACAAAAATTCAAGTGTTACCAAATAAACTAATTTGATGCTTCATTAAACATGGCTTCAAGACCCTTCTGCAGCTTCACATATTTTGTAGTGCATAATAAAGTGAATAAACTGATCATTTGTGACCAGGTCTAAAACCAACAGTTTTATCCATTGCAAGTAAACTGGCATGAACAATTGTGAAAGAATATGATATTTGTAAAACTTTATTATAGGGACCAATTCTCACTATTAACTAGTTGCTTATTAGCATGCCTATTACTAGCATATTGGCTGTTTATTTGTGCTGATAAAGCACATATTGTGCATGACAATATTCTACATCCCTAATCGTACTCAATACATAAACTTAACAACTACCTTACTAACTATTAATAAGCAGCAAATTAGAAGTTAATGAGGCAAAATTCATAGTTAATGGTTTGTTAATAGTTAGAATTGGACCTTAAAATAAAGTGTGACCATAATATTATTAGTAATATTGATAGTTATTAATGTCTTGAAGCACTGGAAACACAAGTATCAAGTTGTGTTTGTGATGAATGACTTCTTTTGAATTTGGATCAAGCCTATCAAACTTAAATACTGGAATACGTTTTATAGAGAATTCTAAGATGAGACATAACTGAGCATTTCATGTCCTCATGGATTTTTTTTTTCTTGTCATATCAGCGTATCCTACACAGAATTCCTCAAGCCTTTTCTATCCCAGAGTCAAATATGGAAGCATGGATCCAATATGGCAGCTGCTCTGCAGACTCCCAGAGAAACTAATGAAGTTGCCACTCCTGAAACATTAAGTCGCAAGATCAGGAAAAAGGTTATGCATTGTTTATAGGTGATAATATTTGTGAATGAATGTGAAAATGTTTACATTTTGCTCTTGTGTTTTGGTGTTGTAGCTCCAGCGTAAGGCCAGGGCTCTTAGCAAGGCCTGTGCCCGGCTGGATGGCTCCAGCACTGGGCTTCTGTCTGCAGCTGAGCTGGGTGCTGTGCTACAGCTGTTTGGAGTGTGTCAGAGCCAGGAAGAACTGAGGAGTGTGTTCTCTACCCTTCACACACACCCGTCTGGACTCCTGGACTACCGCCCGCTCCTAATGGACAAACACAGGACATCCAGTCACAACCAGCAGACCAAGCACCAGCTCAGCCACAGGAGTCAGTAGGTCAGAGGTTTAAAACAAATGATGGCTACATTGACTTGGAGCTATTGCCAAGAGAGGTGCAAGATAATATTTCAACTAAACTTATTAACCCTACTGGCTTCATCCATAAATAAAAACGCACAATCAATATTCAAGTTATAATCATGACATTATTATCGTATTGCTTTATATTTGATTTGGTTAGAGTCAATGAATTGTATTTCATTGCTTTACAGTGTAGTGTGTGTTCATGTTTTCAAAGCAGTGCGTAATAAAATTGAGTCAAATAAAAAGAGTTTGTCAACTGATTTTCTTGCAAATTGATTTACATTGTAATTACACTAAAGATATTAGATATTAAATACTTTTTTGACATGCTATACTACTTCTAAAACATATTTTAAACAACATTTTGAACAACATTTTGCATGTTATTTGTACTATATTAATTATTTTTTTCACAATGCAGGACTAAAATGAACTAGTAAATAAAAAATTTCATAAAAAGAAAATGAACAAATTCTCAAATATTTTTGCAATATTATATAACAATTTTTGCCCCAGAACTGTTTCTCTGGTGCTGATTTTGTATTCTTTACAAAAATTTGATGAAAGCAAGATGAGTGTTTTTTGTTTTTTTTTGAATATGAATATAAAAAATGTCCTTGTTTCTAAATAAACAGTGATAGATCACCACAGTTCAATATTTCATATTATTGAAGGAGATTTTTGAGATGCACAGTTTCACAGTAAAATCTGGACTACTATAGGTCTGAGAAGGCCCTCAGGCTGATGTCCTCTGCCTATGTCATTTGTAAAGGTGTCAATCATACTGAGTGAACACAGGAATATGAAACACCATGCGCCACCCCACAGTGTAAGATGTGTTTAGTTTAGAAAAGACCCGCAGTTTTCTTAACAAAATCGCTTGTGTATTAATAAAACTTCAGATGAGAAGAAACTTTCTTGGCTGCTTTCTTTGGCATTTTAAGATATTTTACATGACAATAGAATAAAACCCTAAGCCATTTTAGCTCTGCTTCATTTGTTTTGATTCATACTGTGTGATGAAGCTAAAGAACTCTAATTTTACCAGCTTTTCTCCCTCCGCTTAACACAGTGTTCCCTCTGCGGATTTAAACTAATATTGGCTTGTTGGTCACTCAGTGCTCTTTCATCGCTTTCGTCTTTCATGGCATTATCGTTTTTCCCATCTGCATGTCCTCTTTGTCTTCTGTTCCTCTTCTCTCCTCTTTTCCGCACCAACGTTTTGAACACAGTTTGGCAAACAGCTTGTGTTATCCACCCAATCATCCGTTCATCCGTCCATGTATCTGTCTGTTCATCCATCAGTTACTAGCTCTGACAGTTGGATGACAGGCACCTGCGTTTTTCTTCCCAAAAGTACTAATGTAGGTGTTTGTGTTTTACATGCACCAAGACAGATTTCACTTTGGACATTGGAGGGTCTTGGTGAGTTTTGATGCGTCCACTATCATCAAAACTTTTTTTTTTTTTTATTATTAATTCTTTCATTCAGTAAGGATGCATTAAATTGACCGAAAGTGACAGTAAGGACATTTATGTACAGTACAGTTATACAAAATGTACAGTTTCCACAAAAATATTAGACAGCACAAGTGTTTTCAGCAAGAAATGTTTCATGAGCACCGAATCAGAATGTTTTCAGAGTGATTTTAGAAGGATCATGTGACACTGAAGACTAGAGTAATGGCAGCTGAAAATTTGGCTTTGCCATCAAAGAAATAAATTACATTTTAGAATATATTAAAATAGGAAGCACAGATTTAAAATTATAATAATATTTTACAATATTACTGTTTTTACCATATTTTTGATTAATTAAATTCAGCCTCGGTGAGTATTAGAGGCTTCTTTCAAAAATAAATAAGTAATAAAAAATAATATTTTAAGATAATATTATAAATATATTATTAAATATAATATAATTAATATAATAATGCATCTGAGTGTGTGGTTGTGTCCTGCATCCCAGTCTCATGCCTGAATTCTGGCCCTCTGTTTAGGAGCTTTGATTTCATGGGGCTGATTATTTTTCTTCAGGTCCACTCAAGGATGAAGTCCAAGGAACCCAAGATTGTCTTCCTTTCAGCTCCATCACAATGGAGCAACCCCCACCAAAGTACCACAACCTCTCCCTCCTTCTCCAGAATCCCTCTCCCTTTAGCTCCCTTTCTCTTTCCTTGGTGCTTTTTTGGAAGCTGGTGCCATACAACTTACTTAAAGAAGGACTTAACGGTGATGGGAAGAATTCAGGCTTTGAGAAGGTGGGGTTCCGGGCATAAGTCACCTATCAGGACAGAATCACACCTGTTTTGTACCCATTATGATATTCTAGGACAGTATGTCCCTTTCGCTCTTTATCTTTATTTCTCTCTCAGGTGTCCTGTTTGAGGAGGTCTGAGTGACATTGGTTTCTGGTAGTATTTGGGGTGTCAAAAGAGTGCGGGACGGGGGTGGAGAGGGGCGTGGCTCACTTCTTCTATGCCATTGTAGAGGCCAAAGAGAGTAAACCCTCTACAGTTAAAAAGGGAGGGACACAAGTGCCAACATCTCAGAAACAATCAGCGTCATGGCTGACTGGAGCCTGGTAAAATTATATGCAATGTGGGTAGAGTTCTTTTATTTTCCACTATGGTGGCCGTCTTTCCCCTAAACTAATCCTGGCCACAGTGAACAACTGTCTGTCTGATTTGCTTAAGTCAAGTATGGAAATGGCACATATTGTCCAGACTGATTCACATATCACATATATAACAGCACTGCGTAATACGGCTTTAGCATATGTCGCTGTGCATTATTTACAGTCAATATTCTTGTGCTTTCACAATGCTTCACTATGATCTTCTCCTGTAACAGAGTTGAACTACTGAGCAAGATGATGTCACTCCCTTGAATATGATGTCAGAAAAATAAAAATATTATTTTAAAAAGGGAAAGTGTCAGTGAACATGCAGTGATGAATATTGTCTCAGACAATGCCTAGGATTTTAGAAAAAATCCTACATACAGCGCAACACCATTCAAAATCTAACCAAATCTAATATAAGTTTGGGGAAATTCATAATGTTTTCAACATTGATAATAATAATAAAAAGAAATTAGCACCAATCAGCATATTAGAATGTTTCAGAAGAATCATGTGGCACGGAAGACTGTAACAACTGCTTTAATGGCTGCTGAAAATTCAGCTTTGCCATTACAGACTTGAATAACATCTTAAAATACATACTAAAAAAATGTTATTTTAAATTGTAAAATAAAAAAAAGAAATAAAAAAGTAAATTGCTGTTGTGGTTTATATGACCCATTAAAGTGTAATGGTAATGTATAGGGTCATTTAAAATGGTCAAAAACAGTTCTTTTGATTTACTAACAGCTTTATATGTCAACAGTTTTAAAATAAATTAAATAATGTATTATTTTTATTAGTAGTAAAATATTAAGGATTACTGGGAAATTTGTTTTTGCATGCAAAATAAAGATTTGATGTAGAAAATTGTGGAAAGTTGTATGCTTGTGAGAGAAAGAGAGAAAGGGAAAAATTGACATCCCAAGAATAAGTTTGTGAACCCTTATGGTTTTCTGCATTGCTTCTTCATGACCTTAATCTAACTCACAATTATAGACAAACACAGTCCGACTTAACTAATAACACAAGAAGCTTTACTTTTCACACTTTACGTTTCACACTTTGTGGAATGTAACTGAAGCTCTGTGTTTCGACAGTCAATCAAGGAGATGAGATAAATAAAAGCACACAAAGCCTGCTGACAAATCTCGATAAAGAAGGGTTAGTGTGAACTATGCCTCAATCCCAAAAGCTTTCATAAGACCTTAAAAAAGCATTACAGAGATGTACAAAGCTGGGAAAGGCTAAGAAAGCATTACTAAAGACCTGAGTGTTCACGAATCCACGGTAGGATACTCTGTCTTCAAATGTAGAAAATTGTTGCTACTCTCCCTAACAGCGGGCATAAACAATTTATTTTGGGCCAAAAACTGCTTTGTTCAGAGGAAAAAGGGCACTGCACACAAACACCAAAACCTCTTCACAACTGTGAAGCATGATGGAAGAGGCATCATTGTTTAGTGTTTGTTTGTGTGTTATTAGTTCAGTCAATTTGCGTTTGTCTATATAATGGTGACTTGGATTAAGATAAAACTCATTTTATGAGTAAGCAATGCAGAAATGCACATATTTTTAAATTGTTTGCAAACTCATTACTGCGACTGTAGCCTATGAACACTGCCTCTGTTAAAATTGCCTCCCTAGAATGCTTAGTATTTAGCAGTTTGATTTGTTATTTGCATCCTATTTAAATATAGGTGGAAGAGACACTGGGATAGGATGGGGGGCTAGATTTGTGTCCAAATGGATTCCCCCAAAAAGAGGCTTATTGTCAATCAAGGGGTCTCAGGCCAGCAGACCATTACGAAAAGGGTTAATCTTAAGAGACACTACAGTCTAGAAATCAAATTTAGCCATGGTATCTTCATAAGAATTTGTGCATGACACAACTGAAATTAAGAATTTGATTTTCTTTCAATATTGTTGTGCAATATTTGAATGAGATTTGAATGATGGATTAATAAATATTTAGGTATTATATAAGGTTACATTCTCATAAAAAATGTCCCACAATTTTCCTCTTCTAACTTATAATAACACAATGCTATACTTCAGAACTATAGTGGAGGTATGCATGTTCCCTAAACCTATTTGCTATCCTGTGTCCAGTTACAAATACCAGAATAAATGAAAATTAGCTTGTTTTCTTACAATACCATGTTACAATATTTGAAAAGAGCTGGACAGATTTTAAATACATAATACAATTTGGCCTATTTAGAGAACTTAATTCATAAAAACCATCATAGTGTCTACTTCCTTGTTCATGCCCATTATTGTTATAGCTCAAATGATTTCTTTTATTTATTAAAAAGAACCCATAGGTTTACAGTACTGTTTTTGTTATCTGAACATTAGTGGACTCAGAAGTTGATTTTTGAAAAATGACTGATAAGTTGATCCCAAATAGAACACAATACATCAACTCTAGGCTATGATAAAGAACTTCCAACATCGTGCCAAACACAGAATCTTATTCAAACATCATTTATTTCATGATTATTAAAATAAAACATGGACACATATATAAATTAAGGACATCTGCAGACGTATTTACAGAGCAGCGTGTTGTGCATTGTGTAAGCTGAAGGCATTGTGTGGGTGTGAGTGCCCGATGAAGTTCATGTAATGGTGATCGAGTCCCTGAACCGGTGACAAGTATCCGCTGTGCTGAGACATCGCTGGGTACGCTAGCGTGGTGTTCCGCGCCGAGCTGTGCCAGGAAAAGTGTCCGGGAGGACTCTGCTGAAACACTGACTCGGTTGGACTTGGACTCTGGTACTCCAGCTGGCACAGAAGGTCCGTAGGGTCTGGGGAGATGGTGCCTAACGAGCCAAACACGGGCTCGGTAACGACTTTGGACTGCAGGAAGGCGAGGATCCGTGCGTACTTGGTGTCTTTGGTCTCCATTCGCTCCACGGTGGTCAGATAGTGAACGAGGTTCTTCATGCACTCGTGATAGCCGTAGTGAAAGTAATTCGCAAACTCTGCCAGCAGTTCTCCTGCGAAAACAAAGAACGTTGTTAGAAATCAGCAGGGAAGAAATAAGGGCTGGATTTGATGTTATATATAACACAATGCTATACTTGCATTGCGAGTATATAACACTCGCAATGCAAGTATGTAATTGTGAGTATATAATTTTAGTCACGATGTGAGCGATGAATCGTATTTAAATGCGTTTACAGATGTATTTAAATCTGTTCATTTTAATGTATGTTAAGTGGTTTCTCGGTATTTCTTACGCACCTTTTTCTCTCCCGCGCGGGAAGTCTGCGGAGTGGAGCGCGCGCAGATACTGCACAGTCATTTCCAGAATTTCTGCTTTCTCGAGTTTCCCAGAATTCTGTTTTAATATAGGGGGTCTGTCAGTCAACATACATGCTAAACAATTAATGCAGACATGGACACTTTAAAGCACTTAAATTGACTGAATGTTTCAGCTGCGCACCTGTTTAGCCAGTGCCATAGGAACGGTCTTTCCCAGCTCGTTTAGACATCTGTTGATTCGGTCTCTTCTTCTTTTCTCAATGACCTTGTGAGAAACAGGAGTTTTCTGTGGGAAGAGAACATAATAATAAGATAATAGTAAGTTGAGGGAATAAAAGGGACATTACCAAACACAAAATACGCTTGGTTGTACTATGTGCTGGATAAATGTTACTAAGCGTAAAAAGGAATAAAAAATATTAAGCTAAAGAAATGATAAGATTAGGAAGATAATGTAAAAACACCATACAGTAGAGTACATTTGTCATAGCATACATAGTTATGGGCCATATGGAGGGCCGCGCTGCGCTCTGTTCCCTGCGCGCAAAACATATATTCGAGACCGCGTGTCACGGAAAGAAAGCGCTTTTACATTGCAATAAAGTGAATAAATATAATTAATTTAATTAGCATAAACACTGGCTTACATTGAATGCAAGACCAGGGAAATCAAGTAATAGCTACAGGTCTATATCCTTATATGTAGCCAAGTCTTCTGAAAATGCGCGCGAGCAAATGCTTGTTTTAGAAGGAAATATTAATATTGTCCCATTCTGGAAAAAAGTTAACATCACGCGAAACATGTAAATTAGTTATAATAGTGGCAGAAAAAAAATAAAAGCAAACATTCAAGGAGTATACAGTACGGACTGGATGCATACTGGCATCGTGTGCGCGCAACTAAATTAACCACATACCTTGCGATCCTTCATCTTAGACGCCATCATTTGGTAAAAAATAAAACTAGGAAAAATGATAGGACTAGAATTGTAAAACTGTTGTAGCTAGACTAGTAGGTTCTCCTCTTTCCAGACGCTTCAGACTGAGATGAGCTGACTGGAGGCTGCCGCTTATAAAGCGCTGGCGCATTCATGGCCCTAAATTATTCCATAGGATTAAAGTCGAGCTTTTGGTTAATGTGTGCACTTAGGATCAGTTAAAGAAATAGTAAAACCTGAAGCTGTGGGCTAGCGGGGGGCAGACCTACTTTGTTAATCCACGTGGCCTATCTAAAGACACGTGATGGGTTGTAGAATATTATTTGCATAGTAACAGGCCTTTCTGGAGATGACTCGCTCGAGAGCGCAGCGCAGCGCGCGCAATGAAAACAAAGCCTCCGGCGCAAGGCGTCTCTTTCTGTTCCACGTCGCGTTTCTCACACGATCGCCTGTTTATGGGTCCCAGCAAGCCATCTTAACTTCCATCCAAAGCCCGTCTCAGGTTTAAAGCCTGTCTACTGTTATTATAGTAATTAAGTAAGCACATAATAGGCTGTTCCGCCGAGTTCAGGGGAGACCTTTTGGAGAC
>JAFVLL020018013.1:0-11969 GCA_021397915.2 Tor tambroides | reverse complement strand
AGGTTAGAATTTTGTGAATTTTTTGAATGAAAGATCAAAAGGATAAACAATGCAGATTTATTTTCACAGCCACCTTTGCTCAGATTTACCAAGGGTGCCAATATTAGCGGAGGGCACTGTATGTGTACTGTGTATATTTACCATGTATAGACAAAGACACACACATACAGTATATATTTTGAAAATATTTACATGTATTTACATGTACAGTATATATTTACATTCATATAATTTATATTATATATAAATATGTTTAATAAATAAACATAACATATTTTTCTTAAATATATACATGCATGTGTGTGTATTTACATATACATAATAAATATACAAAGTACACCCACATATATTATGTACACAAAAATGTTTATTTTGGATGTGATTAATCGCGATTAATCGTTGCCCAGCACTAATTATTTTTAAAGTTTATATTTAACGTTCAGCAAACCTCAATATTAATATTAATTTTCAAACTGTACAATTCTAATATTTTAAAAATGTTTAATCTGTAAACTCTATACTATAATTTGGCTTGTAGTATTTTATTTTCATTTGTACTTAGATAAATATTGTATCATAAATAAAATAAAAATATTCTGCTATTTATTGTGATATTATGTCAAATGTTTTGTTACAATATGTTTGTTCTTCTCAGGTGGGCCGAAGCATATTCATCCAGAGATGTTCAGAGTGTTTTACACCTTCTGGAAACAGGCCGAGGCAGAAGCACAGGACATTGACCTTCCTGCTGAGGTCCTGGAATGCCTAGACAACAACGAGTGTGTGTACAAGCTGTCCAGCTCTGTGAAGACCAGTTATGGTGTTGGTAAAATGGCCATGACTCAGAAGAGGCTCTTTCTGCTGACCACAGGCAGACGTGAATATGTTGAAATTGCCAAGTTTAGGGACATTGAGGTTTGTGAGTCGTTATACAGAACCTGTAATATTACTTTTAAAATGAGAAGTTAGTGTTTGTGGTAACCGTATGAATCCTGTGAACCCAGGAAGTAAAGATCTCCACTGCTTCATTCCCGCTTTTGAGGATCCCATCTCTAAAGATCAAGAACAGCCTAAGGAGAGAAATATTTGAGGCTAATTTAAAATCCGAGTGTGAACTGTGGAACCTGATGGTCAAGGAGATGTGGGCTGGAAGAATGATGGCAGACAACCATAAGGTAAAGTTCACCCATACTGTGAAATATCTGGAATCAAAACATGAAATATAAAATCAACCATCGACTCTTTCTTGGCAACTTAAAGGGATAGTTCACCCAAAAATGAAAATTCTGTCATTACTGTATTATTATCAATGTTCAAAACAGGTTTGCTGCTTAATTTTGTGGATACATTTTTTCAGGATTCTTTGTTGAATATAAAGTTCAGAAAAATATATTTTATTTGAAATAGAATTTTTTTTGTAACAATGCAAAAGCCTATCACTTTCGATCAATTTAATGTATCCTTGTTGAATAAAAGTATTACTGACCCCATGATTTTGACTGGTAGGGTAGTAACATTTCAGGGTAAAAGTAAATGAGGTACTAGAGATTCAAATAATTAAAACTTTCTTTTGAAATTTTAATGAACAAGGAAATTATACTTAAAAAAGGTAAGAAATTAATTATATTGGTTTCATAAATATGTCCTGCAGCAAACAGAAAACTGTTACAAAAGGAATCTGCAGCTGTTCAGTGTTTCTAACGGTAACAGGGTGTGTTTAGGGTGTCTACCGACAGCTGTCAAAATAATGCAAGTTTTCACAATCACATACTTGCTTTGATATGCCCTACTAGTTCATTCCCATTTCCTGCCATTATATAAACTTGCCCTTCACAAGATGTAAGTTGTTCAGTGTGTTTTGTTTTTTGTCTCAACTTTCTGTTTCTCTTTCTTTGTTTGAGTAGATAACTGTTATTCCTTTTCTAGATCTTTGCATGTTTAAACCACAAATGCACAAAACACTTTATTTTGTGTTCTGTGATCTCATCTGTTTATCAGGACCCTCAGTATGTGCAGCAGGCACTGACCAATGTCCTGCTTATGGATGCAGTGGTGGCCTGTTTACAGACACAGAAGGCTGTTTGTGCTGCCTCCAAATTGGCCTATTATGAAAAGCAACGACAACAAGGTGTTTCTCAGTCCCTACCTCTATGATAAAAACAAGACAGTTGTATTAAAGTCTCTTGTCTTCATTCCCACAGTCCCCATGATCATCCCCAGACCCACAGCAGAGGCTCTGAAACACAAGATCAATCCATCCCAGAATATGATGAACCCTCAGTCTGTCGATGTCTTGCTCTACACTCCAGGTCTGCATACAGGAGTATTTGGTCAAATAGATAAGATACATTTATGGTCTTGATTCGTGTCTATTCTGTCCCCATGAGATTTTGTCAGATTATGATATACATTATTTCAGTTTAAAAATTCATCATTATACACATTATTTCGGACTGAAGAGCTAATCATACCGAACAAAGCTTCATGCTACTTGAGCATATGCATGTTATCAAAAGGAACCTTTTTAGTGGCATGTAAATGTGTACAATTCTTGGCCTGTTTGTTAAGGCAGTGTCACATGACAATTTCAATGGTGCAGAACTGTCCAGTTAGCACTTGTGGAACTGTTGAGCAGGAACAAGGGGAGCACTGAGGAGATTTGACCTAAATGCTACTCCACAGCCTTCAAATAACCCATATTTAAGCCTCAACTTGGAGGATGTAGCAAATTAAACTGAATTATGTAGTCAAGGAATGCTACAATGCCTGGTAGTGTGCTTCTATTCCAAGCAGAATAGCATGACATTTGTCTATCAGTTTAAATTATAATTGTTATTATTTCATAAATGAAAGGACTGGTTTGGATTTATATTTTGGAAAACACCTAAATGAGAATTTGAAGGGTTTTTTTTTTGTTTGTTTGTTTTACAGTTATATATATAAACTGTGTTTGTGTATATATGTGATTTAATGATAAATAACTCTTTTTAACTTCTTTCAGGCCAGTTAACGTTCCCAGACAGAGATGTGGATGGAAACCCCAAGCTCTGGTGTGCTCTCAGCTGTGGAAAAGTCGTTGTGTTTGATGCTGTCAGTTGGTCCCTAAAGCAAAACTGCATTCATTTAGGAGAATCTCGACTGGTAAGATGTTGCTATTTAATTTTAAGATTATGCAGTTTGATTTAATATATTAAAGATTATAGAAAAGTAATTGATATAAGCAATATTAGTGACACTACAGTCAGTGAGAATGTAAATTTCAAGTAACAGTGATCTTCATCTTTTTCTTTTTGCCACAGCAAATTGTGTATGATGCCACCTTGTGGATTAGAATCTTGTTGCAGCTTTGTTTTCTAGTGTCTTATACATCTGGCTATAGTTTTTGGATCTGTGAAAGAGTGAAAAATTAAAGTCTAATTCTCAAAACAGATTTCACACGGCAGTCTTTTTTTGTGCCCAGAACTGCATGATGGGATTGGACCAGGAGCAGGTGTGGATTGGTTCTCAGGACTCCGTCATTTACATAATCAACACCCGCAGTATGCTGTGTCATAAACAGCTGACTGAGCACCGCGGAGAGGTCACAGACTTTGCCCTGGAGAAGCTGAACCCTGAGAACAGATCAAGGTGAGTACTGGACAGTAACAACATTCGTTAATAAATTGTGTGTGTGTGTGTGTGTGTGTGTGTGTGTGTGTGTGTGTGTGTGTGTGTATGTGTGTGTGTGTATTTATTTTAATTATATATATATATATATATATATATATATATATATATACATATACACACACACACACACACACACACACACACACATATATATAATTATATATATTTAATTATTATATTATTTATTTAATTTTTACTAGAATGTATTATAATACATTTTGTTTTATATTATCTATAGTTATATATATATATATTATTAAACACACACACACACACACACACACACACATATATACATAATACATACATTTTAATTATGTTTTAATATTTATTAATAAATTTGGTTTATTATAGCTTTAAAAAAAGATAAATATTATTTGCTCCAAAAATACAATTAACAGCATCTCCAGCAGGTGGCAGCATTGTCTGTGACATTTTCTGTATATTTGGCAGCAGATTACACTATGAAGAAATGTCATTTTGATGTGTTTTCCAAGCCAAGCGCAGGTGTATTCCTGTAGTGCAGATGGCACTGTGATCATCTGGGATGTCCCTTCTCTGAAGGTGAAGAGGCAGTTTCATCTGTCCTGTGACAGACTGCAGTCCATTCAAGTTTACAATGATGCCTTATGGTGTGGTAAGTTTTCATCAGCCTGGGAAAACTGGCCAAAAATGTTAACTAGAAGCTCCAATTCGTAGTATAGAGATTTTACATATTACATTTTACAAAAGCGTTCAGATGGCCATTTTTTAGAGTTTTCTTTTTTTTTGGCAATGGTTAGCTTGACATTAATGACATTAATCTGAATATGTATGTTATTTAATTTAAATTTAGCTTGTGTTTGTTTATGAAGGTGCTAGGGATTGTGTCATGAAGCTGAGTCCCAGTGGAGCTTTGCTTTGTAAGATTTCTCTCCCAGGTGATGTGAAAACCACAGCCTTCAGCAGGGTCACACTGCTTATGGAGGTTTGTATCATCTTCACGGTCCCCTCATAGTATCAGCTGTAACCAAATACGACCCCCTAAATATGATCGTCCCCCTTCCTAAAATGCATATACATATATTTACATATATTTTTTTATGCATAAAGTTCCATACTGTGTAACTGTATACATAAATACAAAAGGCGCGCTTTAAGTTATAAATCTTTCTTTATAATTCTAATAAGTGAGTATTTATGGTATCTCTGTGTATGAGATGTGTTGCAGCTTTAAGTGTGTAGTTTTCCTTTGCCATTTCATGCTGTTTGCACAAAAACATTTGACACTCAGACAGTCAGAGAGGTCAGCCATGCCACTAAATGGTGTGAATTGCATAAAATTATAATGTGCTCAGATATAATCAACGATCTCAGGCTCTTGTTATGCATTTTTATAGAAAAGACAGATCTGGACAAGTTTCACAGACTCAGTAGAGCTTTGTGTATGGGACTCCAGTGACCCCGTCAAACCACCTAAATGGGTCACACTCCCCAACTACAGTGGTGGGGTCACCTGTATGATCAGAGTGAAAGATCAGGTAAGATGTTACCTTTTACATGACATTTCCATGGTCATACCATACACACACACACACACACACACACACAAATTATGGTCTCCTCTTTCTTTTTTTCTAGGTCTGGATTGGTTGTAGTGGTGGGTCAGGCCTCAGTAGCGTTGTGGGGAAGATCTTTGTGTTGGACTCTGAGAGCCTGATGGTTGAGAAGGAGCTTGAGGCCCATGAAGACACTGTTCAAGCTCTCTTCTCAGCAGAGAACCGATACATACTCAGTGGCTCTGCAAAACGTGATGGCAAAATCGCCATCTGGAGAGTAGATTAAACAAGCTGACACAACTTGATTTAAGTTTTATTAGCTTCATAAACAGGTGCATCTGGATCTGTGACATGCAAGTAGTTTCTTAGCGGTCTCAACTTAGGGGAAGAAATGTATACACAGTTGCCCTTTAAAAGTGTCATGTATTCCCATCAGGCTTTGGTGAGCAGAGCTGTTTATACTGGTTTTGAATGGAGTTAGCCAATGATGGCACTATGAGGATCAACTAGAGTATCCTAAAGGTTGCAAATACTTATCAGCTAGATAAGGGAGTGAAACAACTACCATAAAGCTTTTTTTCTACAAATAGTCCTATGTAAAGAATGCTAAGATCTCAATGGTCTCTGTGGAAATATATTTTTGTATTGCCTGGCTGTAAAATATAAATAACAGTTTATTATATCTTTCGGAATTAATTTGAAAGCTCTCAGTCCTTTGAAAGCTGTTCTTATTCCAAGAAAGCTGAATATAGAATCGGGTGAGGTTTGTGAAGCTGCCATGTACACAATTTCCTGAAAAGCCCTGGATCAAAGGCAATTGAGGTCCAAACACCAGCACTGCCTGAGGATGGACTGCAGCCATAATGAGTAGATTGTGTAACAGTGTGCCAGTCCTTGTGGTGTCTCTGGAGTGGCTTGTAAGATTGTATGAAACCCTCTTTGACAGACACTACTATCTCAGTTTTTGTTATTGTAGATCTGTATTTATTTTGTATCTGAAATTTTTTTGAGGGAATCTCACACAGAAATGCCTGGGTTGTATTTAAAGTCTTGTTTTCTTCTTCTTTTTATAATTGCATTAAGTAAAAATTAAATAAAAATAAAACAGAGATAATAAAGCATTTAGATTTTTTATTTAGATACATTATAGGCCTGGCTTAAATTAAGCACGTTTCCCTAAAATACTTGTTACTGCATGCACAAAATATAATATCTGTAGTAATGTAATTATATCGTCTATATATGTCATACTTTTTTTGTACTAAAATAAGAATAAATTGAGTACAACATCAGTAATAATGCCCTTGATTTTAAATATTATAAATAATAATGTATAGATATAATTAAAATAATGTATTTTTTGTGTTACAATAATGAGAATAAGGGGGGTACATTTGTATTTATACATAAATAAGAAAAGATTAAATAATATTTAATAAAAACAGGCTCTTTTTTCTTATGAATTATAATTTCTGACAAAAATATTTATTTTCTTCTTTTAATTTTGAGGTATATATATATATATGTGAAATAGGATAAAAATGTGCTTTATAAATTTCATTAGATTCATTTCGCTTTGTACCAGAATCTCTATAGATCAGCCCCTTTTTTCCCTTGAAAACAGTTTATTTAATGTCACATCTTATAGCAGTACTGATGTGGAGTCAGTGTTTGCCTTTAATATTCAAATAAATATGACTTAATAAACATGGAGCTGTTCTGCATCAGCTCCTCTCGCTCTGGAGCTGTGTTTGCAGAAGGGGCCCTTGGCTGGATTTCTGCCGCCCATGCAGAGAGCAGTGATTGGCTGATGTGTAACATTCTGACCCTGGGGTCAGCCATCTAACTGTCAGACGTCATTGGAAGGAATTTTGGGGATGTGTCTGGAAGACAAAGCCAGCACACATCCATCCTGTCCCTATATCCCTGGAGTGTGTGTGAAGGCGTGCAGCAAATATCAGTGCTTTCAAAGCTGCTGTGCATGGCATAAGAATGAATTTGTGTAATTGAGAAGCAAAATAACAGACCAGTGATTCATGGAACTTATTAGTTTTGATGTCAAAGAAACATTTTATGAGCACATTCTTGAATAAAGTTGTCAAGTACACCGTGGCGTCATACTGATGTAGTCAAGTGGGTGTGATGCAATAAGGTATATATTTTTCTTCCCTCTTGGTGGCAACATTTCCAAATGAATCACAATCAACACCACAGTCGGTACTTTTCATGTATAGCCCACTGTACCAGTAAATATGTCTAGCTTATTTTTTCCAGAAATTAAATTAACATCACTTAATATTTTTATGAATGCTGGGCAGCCTGAGGTCGAGTCAGAACTGCAGCAGCCAGTGTTAGAAAGTACGATTCATTCAGCAGATCGATTCGCTTGACCCGTTCGTTTCAATGAATCGATTCACTGATTCAGTCATCATTCCAAAGACTTCCCAAAAGTCTATGCACGGTTCTTTTTGGAGATGAACACATATTTATTGAAATTCGCTCATATTGCTATATTTTATCATGTTTATTGTGTTTTGTTTAAATGAAAAACTGTAAATGTTAAAGCTGTGTTGCTTTCACTGGAATTAAGGCCATGAGTTTTTTTTTCTCACAGATAAATGTTCTTACCTGTCACATACTTGCCGTATGCCATTCACATACGCTTTGCGAATCGGTTCTACACAATGATTCAAAAGAATCCGTTCAACATAATGATTCTTTCGCGAATCGGTCATCACTAGCAGCAGCGAGAGTGAGAGAGCAAGAGGGAGGATTCCGGCTTCAGATCCACTACAGACCCCACGGAGCCTGGACGAACCCACAAACAGCGCTAGCACGGGATACAAACCAAAGCCAAACACTGCGGATTACAGGGTGTTTATCAAGAAGGTGCGTGTTTGGAGACGTCCGATGAAAAGAATACGGTAAATATTGCTCCTTGTTAAGAATGCATATTTTATATTTGCTGTAATAATTGCAATAACTGTGTTAGCTTGGTAGCATAGCGTGAGGGGCTCGTATTTGCACTTGGACCTGGAGAGTGGGCTTTCCTGGGCCAGTCTGACATGTTGTGCTGCGTTAGATTGTGAATGCGAGGCGTGTTATTGTATTGCAGCGTGCTTAGGATTCCCATATCATTATGAAATTGCTGATAAAAGTCAGCTGTGCACGGTTTTGCAGGACAAATGCTCCTGGCAATGCGAAAGAGACCATACCCAGTAATTTCAAGCCATTCCCAATGTTTTCTCCCTCACGGAAAAAGCGTCGTGTCACATTTAACACCAGTCTGCATGTTTAATAACCCCGTATAAATATGTCTTACTCGCTGCTTGATTCTTATGTTGAGTTAAGTGTGTTGTGTTAGAGGCTGTGTATTGTTGTCAGACTGTTTCTGTTCACATGGTGAACTGAAAACAATAACAAAAGACAAACAATGCAACTAGTTTAGTGCGCAGGCAAGATTTATTATAGTAGTATTTGTATATGATGCTTTCTACCAGTGTTGTGTCAAGTGCATGTATTTTCAATTAATGAAAACTAGTGTTAGCTATATAGGCAGTTTATTACGGTAGGCTAGTCATCTGCTTCAGGTAGCCTGATATTTCGGATAAATGGAGGTGGTGTTTAATATTAATTGGGATGGTTGAAATTTTGACTGGTTGAAGTTTTGTCATTAATAATTTCACAAAATATTAGAAAAAACTCACACGTTATTGGAATACAAAAAAAATAGCAAGTGAGCAAAACAACCGTATCACATTATTGATCTGTTAAGTTTTTATTCTTTGTTCTGTTGCTTTTTTGCTGACTTGTGTTAGAAATTCGTGAACGAATCGTTTTTTTGAGGCGGTTCTTTCTATTGAATCTGTTGAACCGCCTTCCACAACTTGTCTGACGATATCACATCAGATATTTTATTATAAACCTACATACGAAACCGATTTTGTTTTCAAATATAATTTTATAAACACGTGAAATCTAAATAACATAAATAACCTTGATGACGTAACAAACTAGTGACGTAAAGAACCGCTGATTGGAACGAACTGTTCGAGAGAACCGATTCACGGAAATGAGTCACTCTCTATCACTAGTGAGTGTTTGCGGTTCACCTGCTTTTTATGGATGTTGACCAATCAGAGCAGCGTTATATGGTGGGCGGGGCTTCTCTAGGCGTGTGTATGTGTGGGCATCTGTAACGTTACGTCACTAGCACAGGTAAGGAGCATTGAGGAAAGAGCCTGGGAAGGTACATGGAAATACACCATGCAGTTCTGGAGTTTTCTAAGCTGTGCCAGTGCAGGTACGTGGGTCTTTGTTATAGTGCTGACATTAATCGTGGGCCATTGTGTAATGGTAATCATTCATTATTTAGAAGCTGCTCCAAGACAGGAAGAGAGTTTCTGACAGGCATTTTAGGGTTGGAGAGCTCATGTCACATACATATATAAAAGCCCATCCAGGTGAAGCATCTCATTTGAAAACATTACATTGTGTACTCACATATGAGATCATCTATAAAACAAAGGGCATTTTTCTACTTCAGGTTGGAGTAAGGCCACCTAAAGCCATATTTCATATTTCCATTGCAAATGTGATCGGGTGAACTCCAGGAGGCTTGGCTTGGTGCAGAGCTGCGCTTGAGGCTATGTTTTTATATGGTGGTGTATTTTCAGTCAGCCTTAAAAATCTGTCCTTATACATTAAATAAAAGAGTTGTGTTTGTGTGAATAGCCATTTTAGATGTCATTTCTTAATGTACAAGCTCATGCAGTGTTTTAAAGAATGTTATTTAGGTTTAGGAAATGATATGATGATCGTGTCTTTAGCTTGTTGTGCTCTTTTACGTGGTGTTTTGATGTTGTGTATATGTGTAATTTATTAGGATTTGTTTTTGAATGTTGTTCGCCATATGTAGGTTATGTGTAATGCATTGCAAAATTTGTTTAGGACAAATTCCTGTGTATTTGACAAGTCTCAACATAGCTTTGGTCCGCTGCAGGTATTGGAATGATCTTCCATGCAGGCAAGCACAGCGAATGTTGCTTATACTTTAAACAAAAGCATTGATGTACGTTTTTAAAAACTATACCGTTTATGTTTTGAGAGTTCAGTAACCTTACAACCAACCATTGAAGAATAATAACGCCACTAAAGGGAGAGTACAGGTTCAAAACAAGTTTAGCTCAGTTGACAACATTTGTTGATTGCTACAAAAATGATTTTGATCCTCTACTTTTAAAGAGCAAAAACAAGGTTACACTGAGGCACTTACAGAGGAAGTGAATGCAGCCAAGTTTTGGAGGTTTTAAAGCAGATTATGTATTATTTGAGTTGTAAAGCTGTTTAAATCATAATTTTTATAGTCATTTTAGGGTGTTGTGATGTCATATCAACAAATTTGTAAAATCGAATGTAAACTTCACAGAGAAAAGGTTAATAATCAGTTTTTAACACTAAAGTCATGTTCCATGCATGTTGTTTATATCTTGTGGCTATAATACTGTTTAACAAATTGGCCCCATTTGCTTCTCTTGTAAGTGCCATACAGAAACCTATATTTTTGCCTTTTTTCAGAGAAAACAAGGGACAAGTGAAAATTAATTTTAATCACAAATGCTGTTGATTGAGTTTTTTTGTACTGAACCTGGAATATATTTTGAAAAAATTGGGGTTAAGATTTTTTTAAAGAGTTTGTTTTAATGGTTTCCACCAAAACATTAAGTAACAAAATTGTTTTCAACATTGATAATAATAATTAGGGATGCAACAATACCATTTTTTCAGAACCGAACCGATCCGATCCGATACCGAAAATTCTGAGTATCTGCCGATACCGATCCGATACCAGCGCAGTTGTTTTTCAAATCGATGTAGAATTTCTATACTTCTCTGTGTTGACCTGATCATCACTCTTTTGTGTGTTAAACACAATCTACTACATATAGATAACTTCATTTTAATGAAAAATAACAAATGAAAAAATATATAATCATAATCTATGACAAAAATACTATTATAAACTAGGTTAGTGGATGATTCAGCAACAAAAGATACTCTAGAAAAATCATGGGTGCACGATAATTTTATGAAACCTAGTGAAACATTTTTATTTATTGATCTTTGTATTGTTGTAAAATACATTCATGAAAAAACAAGCAAATACATTTATATTAGGGGTGGCACGGTTCGCGGTAAAGAAAACGAACCGTACGGTTCTTCACACACGGTTCGGCACGCGCTAGGACCGCGGTTCAACTTAAATCTGACAACGCATCTGCCATATGCAATATGGTAACACGTAAAAAAAAAACAAAAAAAAAACAGGGTTCGGCTAATGTATGCTTCTGTTGATGGATGCGAATTCTGGCTTCCCAGTACATTACAACAACAGCGATGAATAAAAAAAGTGGACAAACCATTCACTCTTGTTCAATGCAAGTGCAGTATGCTGGATTATGAGCATTTATTCCGTCATCACCCGGGTGCTGATAGCATGCGCGCACAGGTGAGACCTGAACAGCACACGTTGATATCTGTGTTTAAACTAAAGTCATGTAAACTTTGCCAGTTTAAACATTTAAGAGCCAGAGGACGTGAGCTCGCGCGCGCAGTGATATGGCAAGCCTGTAGGTTCAGAATTACGCTGTTGATTAAACGCGTTTAAAGCCAAACGCCGTCAAATACGGCGTTTTAAACCATATTTGCGCCGCAAAATACGCCGTTGTGATTACAAACGCCGTAAAAAACGCGCGAAAATAC